>MU160840.1:0-36672 GCA_015888305.1 Antheraea pernyi | reverse complement strand
CTAACCTAACGTAACCAAAGCGAGACAAAAGAGCAAGATGGCGAACATTCAGCGACCGCGGTGCATTTAATATGAGACCGTTTTAAAGCCAGGGTTCAATACGTATTTAACTTTTTTGTAATAATACCGTTCAAGTTCATTTAACTACTTTTCTTACGTACTTAAGTCGCGTCGTCATTAAAATTACAATAACTTTTGATAGAGTGAACCGATTTTAATGAAAGTACTTATTTTATGGAAACACGCCGTGATAAATTGAGTACTGTAATTTAATTATTTGGAATTGTATCTATTATACGTTTGCGATAAATTTTAAGCCTGTATGGCGCTTTATAAATTCCGTTATAAAATTCGATGACTTTCCTTCAAATTTCTTGACGTAAGTATAAATCTAAAAGCGTAGTTTTATGAATATGTAATCCTAACTGATATTATAAATACGAATGTGAGATTGTGTGTTTGTTTGTTACGCTTTCACGTCTTAGTTACTCAACCGAACATTACATTACATTAAGGGGTAGAAAAAAGAACATTTGATACTTTTTATCTAGAAAAAAGTACTGTTCCTGAGCGATAGGTCTCATTACTACATTAAAGCGATGGAAGTTGGATGGAATCTTTATATATATAATTGTTCAGTCCGTATATATGTGACTTAACTCCTCTTAACCGGCCGAACAGATTTTAATGAAATTTTCCGTGTATAAAGGTGGATTCATGAATGGTTTCGATGCACAATTGGACCCGGTAGGTAGCGCTGCGGTTGAATTTTAGGATTTTTTATTATCAAGGTAGGACAACGTCTGCCGGGCCTGCTAGTAATATTATTAAAATGAAGAGTTTGTTTGTTTAAATATTTGATAGCCGGTTTCTGAGATACTCTGTTAAACTACTCATAGTTATTGATCCAACAAAGTAACTCCCTGGAAAGTTCTAACGAGAGAGCCAACATTTTGTTATAGAACCGATACCGGTATTAAGCACTGGACGTATTGTTATGAAAAATATAATGAATAAATAAATATTGCCTCAAAACAACGATTTCATTGATTTACGGTCAATAGATAAGAATAAATTGGTCTATAGATTTAGGAACATATAAATATTTGTTATATACACAATGTATAACACAGTATATATAAAAAAAAATTGCATAGTTTGAAATATACAGAATGTTTTTTTTTCCATAAACATATGAAATTTAAAAAAAAATGGCATTTTGGGTTCCGATACTACTAGGTATGATACAATCTTGTTGTTCACAACAAAGACACAATTAAAAATTACATAGGAAAAATTTAAATCCCGTAAATTCGTTGTTTCACTCCATTTTCGTATGGGAGAGATTCATTCGTAGTCATGCCGACTGCCATCTGGTAAATGTACGTTATAAATATTATTAACAGTACGACATCAGTAAGGAACACATCCGCTGTAATGTTTACTCGAAATATCCTCTCAAGTGGGTAACAGAGAACGCTATACAAAGTATACAGACATCGCGTTACGTTCGTAAATATTGTTGTACCTAATTCAGAAAACAAAACTCTAGTAAAATAAGTTGTACAATCATAGTACGTTTTATTGAATAATTTACAATTGTTTTCTTAGACAAGTTAATCTATAATTTGGTGGACGTTATGAAGTGATGGTGGCTTAGTTGGTGGCGGGTTCGGACACAGCATCGATGAACGTAGGTTCGAATCCTAGCAACAGAGTCGGAGCGCGCGATGTAACCATAGCACGGTGGTAGGGCATTTTCTAAGACCGACTGATTAACTACCACCTTTAAGATGAAAATCTTTCACCAAGCATATATTAGTGTTTTTGGGGCGTGTTCATCATTATATAGCATAAAACAAAGTCCCTAACCGCGTCTGTCTGTCTGTCTGTCTGTTCGCGATAAATTCAAAAACTACTGAACGGATTTCTTTTGTTTTTTAAGATATTCGTTAAATTGTTGTTTGTCTTATGGTGGCGTGTTCTTCTTGAATAAACCCTCGGGAAAAAATAAAGGGGAAAAATATAGTTTTATTTTATTGTCCCTTCGCGTAGTTAATAAAATAATGAAAACGCGACAAAATAGATCTCCGATCTTAACGAATACGAATTTCATATGAAGCTTGATTCAGTACTAGACTAGAATCCGCTTGCTCCATTTTTCCAAGGCTTGAAAACGCACATCGTAGAGCAAGTAGTACTCATAAAAATCATAGTTTCTTAAAATACTATGTTGCGTAATAACAGCATGACATTTATTTAAAAAAAGTGCGTGCGTACAAAGTACACATGTCAGAAGTGAAACTTCTTTGGCGAACTAAGTCTTAGGTCTTGTTTATATTTATACAAACAAGAAAAAGAATAAAAAGTTTTTTTATTTATTTAATCTGAGTTTACTGCAAATGACGTCACTTCCGTTGCATACCTGCGTGACGTTACATCTGTAAAAATTTTACCCTCATGGATAGTGATGCACCAGTTTTAGGTAAGATATAATATAGATGTGGTTAAATATTTTCCATGCCATAGACCAATCATTTTTTTT
Organism: Antheraea pernyi; assembly: GCA_015888305.1. Classification (NCBI taxonomy): domain Eukaryota; kingdom Metazoa; phylum Arthropoda; class Insecta; order Lepidoptera; family Saturniidae; genus Antheraea; species Antheraea pernyi. The sequence goes on along the minus strand of MU160840.1, from coordinate 34,127 downwards.
TATTTCGAACTGATTACGCTATTGATCTAGCAAGGTCTTAACAGCTTCACTGGACTACTAAGGCGAGCTAAGCTGCACCGTCAATCCACCCGTATCCAATCAACATATAACTATTTCTTTTTCACCACCGGTATTGTGAATTTGCCATCTTACTTCCCACATCTTATATAAGACAGTGTGGCGTTACAATATTACTTTACATATGTGTGCGTTATCGTGCAATTTGATTCGTTAAAACTCCATGTAGTTACCGTATCTATAGCTTTTTAGTTATAATATCATTTCCATAGACGATACTTTAATATAGGAAATTGGTAAATTTGTTTTTTTTTTACAGATGAAAGTCCTAACGCGCCTCCGGGTAACAAACAGCAGTTCGCAAATCTCGTCCATTTGTTCGGTGAACTTGTGCGTCGCGATGTATTCTCTCACGACGCTTACATGTGTACTCTAATATCGAGGGGTAAGTTTTTTTATTCATTAGTTCGTAAAATATTTGTACGCTTATTAGCATATAAAACTTATTTTTTTAATTTTTTAAAGAAGAAGAAAGTGTATATATTGTTTTTTTTTGTCAAAAGATATCTGAATAATCTGTAATTTGAACTCGCTTCGTTCGGCCTTACTACATAATCACAAATATTTACGCTTTTTTAAACCACTTAAACTCCAGATTTAAAATGTATCATAGTATTTTATTTTTCATATTAGATACGTTCTTCATAATTAGTTTTATAAAAAAATGATACTTATATAACATACCTCTTCAAAATATTATAAACGTGTTAGACCGATTTTACGGAACTTTCACCGGCAGATAGCGGACATTATAAAAAGTTATTTAGTCAATTTCTATTTAGACTAGCTGTTAAACGTGGTTTCGCCCGCAGTGCTATATCCAAAACAGTTCAACCGATTTTCATGGAATTTTCACTGGCAGATAACTGACCTTATAGGAAGTAATTTAGATTATTTTATTTTACACTAGCTGTAACCCGCGACTTCGTCCGCATGTAATTTTGCAAAAATCATATATCTGTATCTATGTATATAATTTGAATTATCTTGTCTTTTTGGTCATTTTTGCTGCCATTTTTTTTATTACCCCGCTTTTGTCTACATAAATCAGTAACCATAGTAACATATAAGAATATTGTATCCAGGTCAATGAGCACTATTTAAATTGTCGAATATCAAAAACCGCTTAGAAATATATAAAGTTTCATATCTTGATTTATATTTATGCAAGATTTCAAGAAGTCAGATCGTTCATTGCTTGCAATTCAACATTATAATGATTAATAGTAATTTTGAAGATAGAAGGGGTCTTTCTAATATGATATTAAACCATAAACGTATTACTTCTCTTTATAAAGATCTAAGAGAAGAGGGACACCATCTCGTAATATTTATTACCTACTCGACAATTGTAGTAATAATCTAAAAGATTGACCGCCAAAAATAATATATATCAATTTAACATTAGTTAATAATCTTTAATCACTTATCTGTATTCTTATCTGAAATTTCATTCAATGTTTCGTAATCTCAAAAAGGTAGGCGGATCGACAACCTTTGGGAGGCATCTTTTATACCTAAACGAATATTTTGAATATCGAAAATAATAAAAGGACAAAACTGAATGCAACAAAATTGGGGTCCTATCGCAGAGAGACAGTTACGCAGGCCGGCGATGGATAGCTTGTCTCCCGGTGGTCGCCATTATTTTTGGATTGTACTGTGCTTACCATTCAGGCATAGTGCAGTCACTTTGCCGTACTACAATAAAAAAATAACTAGGATTGATTAATGACCCTTATCTAGATATCATGTCGTTGTACAATTGAAGATAAATGGAGCAATACTTTTTTTTGCTTATCTACAAACGCTAGAAGCGCCTTTTGGTAGGTTGTTACTGACTTCCCATACGGCCAAGTACTATTTCCCTTTGATCCGACTAAGTCAGATTGCTTCTACATCCCTAGACAAACTTATACGGTATATCAATTCATCTTACATCATTCATACGTTCCACGTGCCCAAACTATTGAAATAATATGATATATAAATATACCTTAAGTGAAAATTTTATTATATCACAACACACACACTATTTTATGTTTTATATGTAAATAATCTCGTAAGATTTGGTCACAACACTAGAACCGCGCGGTTCAAGCCTGTCGTCACCCGGCAGAGTCAACGCGCGGACGCGGTCGATACACGACTGCGTAAGCGCCGCGTGGGTTGGTTACTCTATGCAATTGAAGTCAGAAACGTCTTTAGACGAGCCTGTCGTGGGACAGGGACCCACTGATCGCAAGACGATAAGATAAGATACCACAAAAAATGGGAAGAATTATTAATGAAGAAAACACCAACTATTTCTATACTAGTATACCAAAAACTAGTTCTATTAATAAAAGTGTTAATTAATCAGTTAAATATTTGTTCGTTAAGAAAGTTATTGTTATCCATGCTCTATTGTTTTTTATTCACAGACTTTATAATTATCACAGTCCGTGCCACGTGGTGGTATACGTTAAACTTGATCTTTAGGCCACGTACCATCGGTGGAACCCTTTAGACTTAGATAGTTAGTAACAAAAAAAATCGGTAGTATAATTTTGAGGAAAATCGCACACAAATATATATACTAAGAATAAACAGAACTTAAAAAAAATAGAATGCCAGAATATTCTATACTTTCGTTAACACCTTTAATTTAAACTCTTAATTTATTCGAATAATATTTACGTCTAACACGAGCTTCCACGGCTATTCGAAGGATTAAATTTCGTTAATATTGCAATTGCTACAAGAGGTTAAAAACAAGTATTGCTTTAAAATATAAAATAAAACTAACGATCCAATAGATTAATAGTATAACATAAAATTAAATAATTTGTGAGCATCTTCAAAGCATGGGAATGAGAAAAAAATACATACGAGTAAAATGTTTTAAAACGACGACGTTACATTCATAATTTAAGAATATTTTTAATATAAAAATTATGTTTTATAGGATTTATTTCCGCGATTTGTCACAACTGGAAAGTGTCACAACAATGCATTATGCATTTTGAAAGCAAAAGATTTCGTATTTATATATGATTTTATCTTTCCCCTATCAGTGGTCTACAAACTGCGGCTCGCGACTCTCTCACTGTGACTCTTCCAAAAAATGCTTAGTACAGACGCGTAATATTATTTATTAACTTGTCTTGTAAAAGAAAAGTTGTTTTTGAAACAAAAACGTATAAAGAGGCACATGTTTAGAAACCAAAGCACGGTTAGTCGCATGCAAAATATACATATTTAGCAAAGGTAAGCTTTTTTGGATTTGGCTCTTTTGGATGACGAGTTCGCCGACCACCGTTCTATCACATATAGTCCCCGGACCCACCGACTATAAAACTGGAGACAGACCTGACTGGAAACGCATGCGCCGACCATCAATAATAGTTAACCGGCCGGCCTCTACTTACGTTTAGACATCACCTCACGGGTTTACCTGACCTTGGCGTTACGAACTGAGAAACTCTCTAACGCGTACTTATCACTTGGAACGAAGCATTAAGTTACGTAATTCATTGATTTAACTATTTTGCAATATTTTTATATGATTTAAGATAGGTCGGTCACCTGATGTTAAGTGATCACCACCGTCCATAGACACTAGCAATACCAGGAGAGTCGCAAGTGCGTTGCCAGCCTGTCTATGGGGAGGGTCTACAAACGCTAGAAGCGCCTTTTGGTAGGTTGTTACTGACTTCCCATACGGCCAAGTACTATTTCCCTTTGATCCGACTAAGTCAGATTGCTTCTACATCCCTAGACAAACTTATACGGTATATCAATTCATCTTACATCATTCATACGTTCCACGTGCCCAAACTATTGAAATAATATGATATATAAATATACCTTAAGTGAAAATTTTATTATATCACAACACACACACTATTTTATGTTTTATATGTAAATAATCTCGTAAGATTTGGTCACAACACTAGAACCGCGCGGTTCAAGCCTGTCGTCACCCGGCAGAGTCAACGCGCGGACGCGGTCGATACACGACTGCGTAAGCGCCGCGTGGGTTGGTTACTCTATGCAATTGAAGTCAGAAACGTCTTTAGACGAGCCTGTCGTGGGACAGGGACCCACTGATCGCAAGACGATAAGATAAGATACCACAAAAAATGGGAAGAATTATTAATGAAGAAAACACCAACTATTTCTATACTAGTATACCAAAAACTAGTTCTATTAATAAAAGTGTTAATTAATCAGTTAAGTATTTGTTCGTTAAAAAAGTTATTGTTATCCATGCTCTATTGTTTTTTATTCACAGACTTCATAATTAACACATTCTGTGCCACGTGGTGGTACACGTTAAAATTGATCTTTAGGTCACGTGTACCACTGGTGGAACGCTTTAGATTTAGATAGTAACAAAAAAACGGTAGTATAATTTTGAGGAAAATCGCACATATATATATATATACATATATACTAAGAATAAACAGAACTTAAAAAAAAAATGCCAGAATATTCTATACTTTCGTTAACAGAGAAAAACCTTAATTTATTCGAATAATATTTACGTCTAGTCTAACACGAGCTTCCACAGTTATTCGAAATATTAAATTTCGTTAATATTGCAATTAAGCTAAAAGAGATTAAAAACAATTGTTGCTTTAAAATCAAAAATAAAACTAACGATCCAATAGATTAATGGTATAACATACATCTTACATCATTCATACGTTCCACGTGCCCAAACTATTGAAATAATATGATATATAAATATACCTTAAGTGAAAATTTTATTATATCACAACACACACACTATTTTATGTTTTATATGTAAATAATCTCGTAAGATTTGGTCACAACACTAGAACCGCGCGGTTCAAGCCTGTCGTCACCCGGCAGAGTCAACGCGCGGACGCGGTCGATACACGACTGCGTAAGCGCCGCGTGGGTTGGTTACTCTATGCAATTGAAGTCAGATACGTCTTTAGACGAGCCTGCCGTGGGACAGGGACCCACTGATCGCAAGACGATAAGATAAGGTAAGATACCACAAAAAATGGGAAGAATTATTAATGAAGAAAACACCAACTATTTCTATACTAGTATACCAAAAACTAGTTCTATTAATAAAAGTGTTAATTAATCAGTTAAGTATTTGTTCGTTAAAAAAGTTATTGTTATCCATGCTCTATTGTTTTTTATTCACAGACTTCATAATTAACACATTCTGTGCCACGTGGTGGTACACGTTAAAATTGATCTTTAGGTCACGTGTACCACTGGTGGAACGCTTTAGATTTAGATAGTAACAAAAAAACGGTAGTATAATTTTGAGGAAAATCGCACATATATATATATATACATATATACTAAGAATAAACAGAACTTAAAAAAAAAATGCCAGAATATTCTATACTTTCGTTAACAGAGAAAAACCTTAATTTATTCGAATAATATTTACGTCTAGTCTAACACGAGCTTCCACAGTTATTCGAAATATTAAATTTCGTTAATATTGCAATTAAGCTAAAAGAGATTAAAAACAATTGTTGCTTTAAAATCAAAAATAAAACTAACGATCCAATAGATTAATGGTATAACATAAAGATAAATAATTTGTGAGCATCTTCAAAGCATTGTAATGAGAAAAAAATACATACCAGTAAAATGTTTTACTGATGTCGACTCTTAGCTTGGATTTACAAGACGTTGGAATGTTCCATGGGTTATTATCCAACCCTAATAGTATTGGAGCACTTAATTTATTTAAGATGTTGAGTCGCCATTAATGAGTCCTAGTAGTTTATATTAGTTTTAATAATCTGTTTTACTTAAGATATTAAGCCTGTAAATTAAGTTAAGGTTACTATGGAGCTGATATATTAAAAAGAAAGCTCCTAAATAAATAAAAAAAAAAAAAACGTCGACGACGTTACATTCATAATTTAAGCATAGTTTTAATATAAAATTTATGTTCTACAGGATTTATTTCCGCGATTTGTCACAAAAAATACGAAAACTTTTGCTTTCAAAATGCATAATGCATTGTTGTGACACTTTCCATTTGTGACAAATCGCGGAAATAAATCCTGTAGAACATAAATTTTATATTAAAACTATGCTTAAATTATGAATGTAACGTCGTCGACGTTTTTTTTTTTTTTATTTATTTAGGAGCTTTCTTTTTAATATATCAGCTCCATAGTAACCTTAACTTAATTTACAGGCTTAATATCTTAAGTAAAACAGATTATTAAAACTAATATAAACTACTAGGACTCATTAATGGCGACTCAACATCTTAAATAAATTAAGTGCTCCAATACTATTAGGGTTGGATAATAACCCATGGAACATTCCAACGTCTTGTAAATCCAAGCTAAGAGTCGACATCAGTAACTGTCTACCCGCTTGAAACCGAATACATTCTATTAACATATGATGCACATCCTCTACTACTCCACACACTTCACAGTTTGGTGTAGGCGATTTTTTAATTAAATATTTGTATTTGTTGAATGGAATGTGTCCGGATCTTACCCTAAAAGCGTTGACAATATTCTCTCTAGGATAATTATTATTTGTAAACCAAGGGTAACGACAAGGCTCACTTTGGATTGATCTGTACCAAATTCCTTTCGTTGTGGATGAACGTTCGAATGTTGATTTCCACATCTGGAAGCATTTATCTTTATATTTATTCATGAGTTCTGAGAAATTTGGAGAAATATTAATTTCTTTGCCACAAACTACACTTATTTTAGCCAATTGATCAGCCCTTTCGTTGCCCTCTATACCACAATGTGACGGAACCCACTGTAATCTTAATTCTATTCCGCTATTGTGAATATTCATAATTTGTTGCAATATAATATATGCTATCGATACACCTCTGAAACCAGAGGCGCAGCGAGTATATATATATATATATATATATACTTTTTTTCTGTTCAACTATGAGCTTGTATTCTTCAATTACACTCTATAAAAAAAATCGTAGTCTGGTGAAGCTGTGAAGACCCTGCCAGGTCAATAGCGTAGTCAGTTCGAGGAAAAAAAAACTATCAAAAAACAAATTATGCCGCATGCTCGCAATGATATTATAAATAAAAAGCTATAACACGTTACCTACATGATACTTTGGCAAAACAAATGGCACGATAACTCGCACATACGTAAAGTAATATTGTAACGCCAGTGGTCTTATGTAAAATGTAGAAGTAAGACGGTATATTCTCAATAGCCGTGGTGAAAAAGAAATAGTAATATGTTGCTTAGATACGGGCGGATTGTGACGGGGCAATAGTCAAAAATAAGCTAGATAGCCAAGTTTTAACAAGACGCTATCGAAGCGCTAATTTAGTTATTGTATTTTGTTACAAACTTTCATATTTGATTCCGATTTATGTACTAGTTAAACGCGCTTATTTTCCTTACGGTGGCGGAATGTACGATTTTAATGACCAAATGAAAAGTCTATATTCTCGCTTCGTTTCAAACAAACCGCTAGGCGATGTTAAAATAGAAATAAACTTGTTCCTCCGTGACGGAAAACAATAAATTAATTTGATGCTATTATTATTTTTGTTTGCCACCGCGCATATAGCGTCATCGGATTCTGATCTAATAATAGATTTTGTACACAAGCCATTTGTATAATATAGTTTTCTCTAAAATCTGATTTTCCAATATAGGAACAATCATATAATAGAAAATATAATTTCTTTTGTAATTAAATTCACTTTCATAATATTAATAAAACTGGGATTCCTTTAAATTTAGTGTGAAATTGAGAGTTCCTTTATGCCTGACACAAAATCTATGTATAGGTAACTAGCCTTTGCTCGCAGCTTTACGACCAAAGTGTTAAGGATTAAGGAGCTACCACAGACCGTGTAGATACGCTCTCCCTCGTTTCCACTCGCACTCTTATGTCTTGTTTGCTGAATGTGGTTAGAAACTACCCAGGTTGTTTTTGGTATTCCACCCTATAAGGACTATTTAGTGTCTCTTGAGTGGACACTATCTTTTGGTAGTTTTTATTACAGATTTTGTTCGTATACCCCTCACTTATATACGTGATACTGTGTATAGATTCTTCATAGAGTCATTTCTGGTTCACTCGTGTGTTATATTGTACTATTAATTTGTTTTTTGGTCGTGGCTTTGTAGATGAATGTAGATTTTTGACCTATTTCTCGAGAACATTACCTTTTCGTGGTTATCTATAGCCCTGATAATGTGTATAAAAATGTCATGGTGGATCAGTCGAGCGGTTTGGGCGTGAAAGCGTAAAAAACTAACCAAACATCTGTGCATCCGTATTTATAACATTATAGTTTTTTTTCTCTTTATTTTTATCGAGGAGTTGTTCAAAAAGAACATACTACCTTCATCCATACAATAAACAACAATCAAACAAACATCTTACAAAGAAAAAAATAATAAAAAAAACTTGCAATCACTTTCTTGCCCTTATACCGACGTCAACCAAATTAATTTGGCTTCTTTCGATGCTGGGCGTGACACTATTTGATTACAAACCCCTATATTATAGTTTTTCTTAAATATCTGTCGTTTGCGATTTGAAAAAGCTTTTTGTAATTAAATATATTTTAATAGTCCGGGGATAGAGTTAACAAGATGTTGTTTTCTTTTTATTATGATTAATTTATTATATATATTTACTAGCCCCTGCCCGCAATTTCGTTCGCGTGGTATACTTAATTTTGGTTAACGCTAACACGCAGCGGAAGCTCTCAAGAGGAAAAAAAAACCCAATTTTTAAACATTCTTCATTGGTGCTCCGCTCCTATTGGTCTTAGCGTGATTATATATAGCCTATAACCATCCTCTATAAATGAGCTATATAACATTGAAATAAAATCGGACCAGTAGTTACCATGTAACATTGAAATAATTTTTCAAATCGGACCAGTAGTTACTGAGATTACCCCCTACAACGTCACAAACTCACAAATTTTACTTCAATGTTCTAACAAGATGGTGGCCTTGTTCGGAATTTCCAGGGAGATTTTGTGACTAATCAGAATTAATGCTCTATGGAGTACCAATAGTAATTTACCATCCACTTCGCTTATGCAGAATAACCGAACGTAATACGTAAACGAATAGTGGCTCTACCACCTTTTAATGATCTAACGCTTCGTTAAATGAGCCGCAACGTTTCAAAATAAGCAAAATCCAATTTTAGCCGTACGTGATATTTTACGTTATTTGTCAACATCTTTAAATTTTGTACATGGAAAATATGAAGATCATGAAAAAGTTAAAAACCCTATAAACGGCAAAAATTGAACTTCGTTCTTGGTGTATAAAAACTGTAAATCTTTAAAAAAATCAAACATGTTATACGGACTATCAAAATTGGATTTAGCTGATTCTGAAATGTAAACGTTTCATATCATAATGTGCAACGCTTGGGTAGCTACAACCCTCAAATTAAATTAAATCTTACACGAGTCTTCTTCGGGTGCTTCATTAGTTGCACTTAAGATTTGAGAGTTACGTCTAATTCTTTTTTTGGCTGCCAATCTTCCATATTCATTTTTCCCTTTACAAATTTTTTAGTTATTTCATTTTGTCAATTCTTATCTTTCACCTGATGTTAAGTGATCACCACCGTCCATAGACACTATCAATACCAGGAGAGTCGCAAGTGCGTTGCCAGCCTGTCTATGGGGAGGGGTAGGGTTAGGAGAAAGGGGAAGGGAAAGGGGAAAGGGTGGGTCTCCGGCGCTCTCACTGACCGAACGTAACGCAACAATGCAAGCACTGTTACTTTACGTCAGTGTTCTGTGAGAGGGTGGTACTACCCCGGGCAAGCCGACTCATTCGTGCTGAAACTAGTAAATAGCTACAGCGTGGCTCTACCACCTTTTAATGATCTAACGCTTCGTTAAATGAGCCGCAACGTTTCAAAATAAGCAAAATCCAATTTTAGCCGTACGTGATATTTTACGTTATTTGTCAACATCTTTAAATTTTGTACATGGAAAATATGAAGATCATGAAAAAGTTAAAAACCCTATAAACGGCAAAAATTGAACTTCGTTCTTGGTGTATAAAAACTGTAAATCTTTAAAAAAATCAAACATGTTATACGGACTATCAAAATTGGATTTAGCTGATTCTGAAATGTAAACGTTTCATATCATAATGTGCAACGCTTGGGTAGCTACAACCCTCAAATTAAATTAAATCTTACACGAGTCTTCTTCGGGTGCTTCATTAGTTGCACTTAAGATTTGAGAGTTACGTCTAATTCTTTTTTTGGCTGCCAATCTTCCTTATTACAAGTGAGTTGTGATAATTTCAATGTTCTAACAAGATGGTGGCCTTGTTCGGAATTTCCAGGGAGATTTTGTGACTAATCAGAATTAATGCTCTATGGAGTACCAATAGTAATTTACCATCCACTTCGCTTATGCAGAATAACCGAACGTAATACGTAAACGAATAATTACGTAAAACACCAGCAATATTACAAAATATAAAGTCAAATAACACAAGTTTATGGATAAAATATGAAATCCAATACATGACAGACTAAGATCCCGCCAAAAACTCTTCAGGCTTCATTATTATATTGTTAACCCCTCGGCTGATTTTCTAAGACCCAGATTTCAAAATGGCCGATCAAATATTTAAATATATCGCCAGTTCTTTTTAATTTTTCGAACTATGTAATAAATCTGGTTTTATGGTTTTGGTCAGCCCAGGGGTTAATTATCCGGTATTCGTTATTAATAACAGTAATAATAATCAGTAGGTGTTATCGCAACAAGTTAGCATTACGTAACACGTAGGTGTGAAAGGGAGAGCTCTCACCACGCTCGCATTCGAAGTCACGATACGAACAACGTATATTAATTTGAAATTGAATTACGATACAAACAACTTTAGAGCGTAGTTTATATAAATATATTAGTTGACGAGGCCACGCGTTGCTGTGGCTGTTATTACATGTTGAAACAAAATTATGATAAACTATTTTCAAAATAAAAACGTGGCGCCATCTGAAATATCTATAACAGTCGGTCCTAAAGTTCTCTGTCAAGAAACTAATTTAAAGCGCCATCTGTTCGAGACTGATGAAATTTACAATTAATAACAATAATCAACATTGAGAATCAAATTAACTTGTAATTAAAAATATTGAGCCCATTAATCTATATATATAAAAGAAAGTCGTGTTAGTTACACTATTTATAACTCAAGAACGGCTGTACCGATTTGGCTGAAAATTGCTGAGGAGGTAGCTTAGAGCCAGGAGACGGACATAGGATAAGAAGACATGTGAAGAAACTGCAGCTGACAAGAAACATGAGAGTTGCATTGCTTAATGATACATCTGCTGAAGATTTTTCTGAGCAATTGCTGACTATCGGTAATGGTCAAGAACCTGACGACGAATCGAGCGGATATCATTTACAAAAATTTTCTGTAACTTTGTCTCATCAAAAGACGAACTTATCGACAATGTATTTCCAAAATTGAAAATACAGGAACATTACGGAATTATTAATGTAATTAATTTTTTTATTTGTATTTTCTAATAAACAATTAACTTAATAAATTCAAAAATTTGATTATTTATTTCCTTTAAGGCGGAACAGAGTTCGCCGGGTCAGCTAGTCGAAATATAAATTAGCCTATCTCTGAAGTTGGACCGAATTATACATAAATGCCAACGTCTCATGTAGGTCGGTTGAGTAGTTTCGGAATTCATCGTGAACAAACATCATGACACTGGGTTTTTATATATTTAGATATAACCGTTATGGTCACTTACATGAATTATTGAATCAGACTTGAATAAAATGACAACTTTATTGACCCACATAATCTACGAGTGAATTTTCATTAGGTGTGTTTCGAGGTCAAACGAGTGATGCACATAACGTAAGACAAGTGAATGGACGAAGACAGGGTCAGTGATATTACTAGATTTTATGAAATTTGCTTTAATGACCGACCTCTACTGGCGAGAGGTCACGGTTTTTTAATACGTTCTGAAAACATTTCGCGATTCTATATCGGTATACATGACCGAAATAAATTATAGATTTTGGCGCTTTTTCAACACAGCCAAAGTAGTTTTGTAAAAAGCTACTATGTTTTAATTGAAGCGATGATAGCTCAATAGTTACAAGTATTCAATTTATCATTAGTATTACATTCTTTTTTTTTTGTTTTTTAAATTGCGTATTATTCACGTCAAAAAATTGAACTTCGTTCTTGGTGTATAAAAACTGTAAATCTTTAAAAAAATCAAACATGTTATACGGACTATCAAAATTGGATTTAGCTGATTCTGAAATGTAAACGTTTCATATCATAATGTGCAGCGCTTGGGTAGCTACAACCCTCAAATTAAATTAAATCTTACACGAGTCTTCTTCGGGTGCTTCATTAGTTGCACTTAAGATTTGAGAGTTACGTCTAATTCTTTTTTTGGCTGCGGATCCGCTTGTTAAATTATAATTATTTTATTATTTATTTACTATTACAAGCTTTTATTGCAATGTTTGTTCATTTGTTTAGATCAAATTTTACAAACTGAATTAGAACGAGTTACTTTCGACCAACGATACATTTTAATACATGCAATTGAAATACATTTAAAAAGAATGAGGAATTTCAGAATGGCCCCCATACACGTAGAAAAATAATTCGAATAAGCATTTTAATAGATTTATATAAGAGCTTGTGTAAAAAAAAAAATTTAGGTATTAAATTTACTTCATTATTTATTCATTTGTAAAGTTTGTTAGTTTGTTTAGGTAAAATCTCTAAGTTGAATTAGAGCCTGTTCCTTTAGTTTTAGTGCACCCACGGTCAGTACAGCTATAATAAACGGAAAAATGGGCTTATTTTCGAAGTCCAGGTACATTTTGATTAAGATTTAATGGATTAGTACATATCTTATACTAGCCTCTGCCCGCGACTTCGTTCGCGTGGAATAGTTACTTTGGGCTAACGTTAACACGCAGCGGAAGCTGTCAATAGGAAAAAATACACCGATTTTAAAACATTCCTAATCGGTGCTCCGCTCCTATTGGTCTTAGCGTGATGATATATAGACTATAACCTTCCTCGATAAATGATCTATATAACACTGAAATAATTTTTGAAAACGGACCAGTAGTTTCTGAGATTACCCCCTATATCGTTACAAACTCACAAACTTTACCTCTTTATAATATTAGTATAGAAGTATAGATAAAGAAAAATCGATTGTCGTAGGTAGTAGTGAGGAAACGAGTGCATCGTCATAATGTAGTCGCTTTCTCAACGCTCTACTCCGAAAACGGTTGATTTTACAGAAAAATGCGAGACATTTTTTGTAGATAATTTAACTAGGTACAATTTTTATACTGACCAATTGGTCGCGAGATATTTGCGAAAAACTGATTTTCGTGACCTTTATAACTTTTTTAGCCGGCACGATATCGACGATGATTTTTCACATCTTTATTACAACACAGTAACAAAGGCGTATAAAAAAATCCAGCTCACTATGATTTTTTCCGCAGATTGGGGTTTAAAATGCCTTTAACGACTGGACTAACTATACTATTAAAAATACCATTTCTTAATTTAAACCCAAAAAAAAAACAAACATGCGGCCATTACGCTGTATCAAAATTTCTCAACGCGTTTGCTTTGAAAAAGGTTGGCCATCGCTATGAGTATGAAGAAAAAAATATTTCACCAACACCACGTCAGGCTGGTTTTACTGTCAAAATTACGTGAACGATAGTGGGGTGTTTGACTCTCAAACATTTATTATTAGTAAACAACTATAAATTATTTTTTGCATGGTTAAAAAGAAAAACTAAAAAACGAGTTTGTTGCCGGCTCTTCTTTATGACAGCCAAGTTTGCCCAACCAATGGTAGTCAGTGTTTTAAGAGGATACGTGTTCTGCGAGAAATTTATAGAATATGTACCTATCAATAGGAGTTTATTGCTATCAAACTTTGCCCGTACAATCAGATACAACACAAGAGAGACAACTGCAATTTTGATCGATTCTACTTATATAGAATAGACGAAATTTTGTAGACCCCTTCTCGAAACTGGAAACGATTGTAGTTCTTTTTTAAAAATAAATCCATGAACGACTTTGGCTATTGTATGTGTGTCTGTTTTTTTTCATTATTATATTCGTCAAATATTTAAGAAGACTTCTAGAGTTTATAAAGTTTAATTTGACCAAAAAAATTAGTGCTTATGACCACGCGATAGAAGTGAAAACGCTTGGTTAATGACGACTGGAATTGAATACACACATTACAGTGCGTCTCCGATGTGAGCGTGAGGATCCTCTTTCATTTACTGTTCGATACGCCTAAATAAGTTTTTACTTGAACATACGAACATGATGAAAATGGTATACAATGCACTAGCTCTTGCTCGCGGTTTCGGGATGAAATATATTTATGTACATTTTAGACCAAAGTTTTTGCAGTATTTTATGGTGATCGGTTGAGTAATTAAAGCGGCAAAAATGTAACAAACAGACAAACTCACTTTCGAAAGATTGAAGATATATCAATCGTATGATATAAAAATATATGAACTAGTCGCATTATTATTATTACATAGTATAAAACAAAGTCCTCTACCGCGTCTGTCTGTCTGTTCGCGATAAACTCAAAAACTACTAAACGGATCATCATCCGGTATTCATCAGTGGATAAAGTCATTCGTGTTGGTATATAATTTGTTAAGGTTTTTTTTTATTTTGTAATCAGGTCGAGATAACGCCTGACGGGCCCGATAGTCCAAGAATAAATCAGAGAAATACATTTTGTATGGAATAAAAGTCACCCGTGTTTCCTATTACTATTCATAACCTCTTGCTCAGGGCCGAAATTGAAAAAATATTTTTTTTATTTGAAACATATAACTAGCGGGCCCGGCGGGAGTTGTCCCGCTCTGATAATAAAAAACATTGACAAATTATATATTTAAAACTTTCGCATGAATCACTTTCTCTACTGGTGAGTATCGCATGAAAATCCGTTTAGTAGTTTTTGAGTCTATCGCGAACAAATCAAATCAAAAATACTTTATTCAGTTTAGGCCCTAATAAGGCACTTATGAACGTCAAAGACTACTACCGGTTCGGAAAACAACCCAGTCATCGAGAAGAACCGGCAAGAAACTCGATCGGGTACAGAACAGACAGACGCTGTAGGGGACTTTGTTTTATACTATGTACATATTCAATTAGATGGAGTTTCTTCCCGGAATATTTTGTGAACCTGAATAGTTTTTACTTCTACAAGTAAATAATAACACGTCACTCACGTAACTGTTTTCGATAACTCACTTCTAGTACTGATTTTAGACATGACACATAGTTGCCATGGCTACAGTTAACAGCATTTACGAGTACGATAACAGCCTAATGAATACAGTAATGAACTATTTATCAAATGTAAGTACGCCCGAGACGAGATACGAGAGAACAAATCTTACGCCAGAGGCGATGATAAGAAATCTGACATTTTAATTGGAAACTATTTTAAAACAATTTGAAAGCCACCAAGGACTAATTAGCTTATCTTTATCTAATAATTAACTTTAAAAATAAACTACGAACGTGCCTCGTGATGGGTAGACTTCTGATGAGTTGAGAGATCGCGGGTTCTTTTCGTCGGACCTTTTGCGATTAGAATATTTATTGCTAGCTGATACCCGCGATTTTGTCTGTGTTGTTTAAAGATTCATTTCATTTATATTGGTTATTTATTTGTACTTATCTAAAAATCATATTGGACAAAAACAGGGATTGGATATAATTATTAAAATCGTAAATACAACTTGTGGTAAAATTGTGGTTTTATATCGTAAGATGTGTTTAACACTACGAATCTCATGTGAGGGTCTTTGAGCTTATTATTGATGACGTAGGGGATGGTGGGGTCCGGATGGCGATTACGTCAGCAATTTACATCATTTCTATAAAATCTAGTCATCACGTATAAATGTTTACGGTAAGCATGAGAGGGGTTAGAGCTTTGCTTACTTTCGCTGAAATGTATCGAATAGTTTTTTAATGATCCGCTTACAACGACAGACCTCTATCATTTCAATTATATAAAAAAGCTAATATAACGATTACTTTGACAATAACGAAAGTGCTACCTAAAATATATCCTCGCACCTCGCTCAAACGACCAAAAATCATTACAAGGAGAGAGACAATTATATAACTTCACGGTAGAGTGTCCGTTATTTACCAAGTTGGTTTTTTTGACTCGGGTATCGTTCAAATCGTTAGTTTATAACGTAAATGTATAACAAAAAAAAATGTTGATTTTGTCAAAATATATAAATTAAATTTTTGAGGTCCGTTTCAAAGTTTCTCCATCTCAAGAAGGATCATAGTAAAGGAATATTTGATAACTTATACAATAACACAAGCAAGATAAACATTAATTTGTAAAAATTATAAATCTCCATGTTAAATGAATGGGAAAAGTATCGTCATTTAGGCACGGTTCAACAGCATCGAAGTTTTTTTTCTTAAACATTATAGTAGAGGAATATTTGATAAGTTATAGAATAACACAAGCAAGATAAACATTAATTTGTAAAAATTATTAAATCTCCATGTTAAATGAATGGGAAAAGTATCGTCATTTAGACACGGTTCAACAGCATCGAAGTTGTTTTTCTTAAACATTTTTAGGCTATATAACTAACGATTTAAAGTCGAAAAAGATAACTTTGTATATAGCCGGACATTCTATTTCGCGTACGGAAATGTTCAAAGACACCATCAAGAATTATGCAGATTCACCGATTATAAATAATCGTGTTAGTTGGTATATATACTCTAAAACGAATTAGCAGTGGACTGTAAAGTTGTGCAATATAGTAGTACCGGTCGCGATCGACGCGACAAGGTCCCACGAATTAAACTATTGCGAAACGGACGGACGGACGGACGGACGACACGGCAACGTTTTCGTGACACGGTGAATGAACGTAAAACAACCCTGACACAGAACACGTGTGTCTTATCGTTTGATAATTTTATCTGTCCCATAACAAAATGTGTACACTTATTCAGTAATTAATTAAATTCTGATTCCGATATTTGTTTTTTGTATATAATGTGTCATAGCGCCACGTCCGACTATGGGTAAATATATGCCGCTAGAAGAAATAGCATCGTCAATTTTAAATTTTCGATTGCTTTACGTAATGTATTTCGGTTATTGTGCACAAGTGAAGTGGGTGGGAAATAATACCGCGGCAAAATGACTGCACTATGCCTGATGGTAAGCACAGTACAATCCAAAAACAATGGCGACCACCGAGTGACACACTATCCATCGCCGGTCGAAACTATCATGCCGGCCTGCAAAAAGTTGGATATGCGCAGGCTGATCGCGAAACGCGACCCGCAGAAGCGAATCACTATTACGGGCTTTTTCGCCATATACATGGTGGTTGCGACACAGTCGAGGTGTAAAGCCCTACCACCCCGCTTTCGCCATTGCCTCGTTCGTTATTTTGAGATTACACAAAAAATCCGTGGAAAGTTCTAACAAGACGAACCATCATCTTGTTAGAATATTGAAATGTTCGCAATAAACTTATAATATTATTACCTACTAGACATTGGAAATACATATTTACGAATGTCGTCTGACTATGTTGTGAGAAGGTTCGGTTGTGTCCCCAGCTGCCTCTCTATAGCAAGACAAAGTCTGACGTTCACTCGATAGGCTGCTGCAGGGGCGGTTCCCAAGAAGATAGCAGGTTCGTTCATGGCCGCCCCTACCATGCGGCGGACGGTACACCGTAGGGTTTAAGTCCGTGCGAGTCGGACATAACCCACTCTCTCCCCGAGAGGGTGGCGTATCCATAAAGGTTCCCCACGTTAATGAAAAAAAGGTCTACCGATTCTATTTTTTCACTTGGACCTGTCCAAATCGTAGAAACTTGTGAAATATAAGTAGTAAAAACAGACGGCAGGAGCTGGAGGAGGCTTTTACCCGAAAGAGATCCAAACCAAAATAGTTTACATTTACTTATTTTGTAACTTAACTTTATAATATAACATTTTTAAACTTTTTAATTTTAAATAATGTATTACTAACTCTTGGTTTTTGGAACAAATGGGCGTTTTACTATTTATTGAAAATACATATCTCTATGATTTAAAAAGGAAAACATGAAGCGCCCGCAACACACAATTGGTGCATCGTTTTAGTCAACAGTTTTATTACACTGCAAATACTATGAAGCGATGTACGAGTTTTTTCATTAATCGGCACTCTCTACACTAAGTTTTACAATTAATTTGACAGCACAACATGTTTTCCTTTTGCACACTCCCCTGTCATACGTCATCTCAGTATTCACATCTTTTACACACATATTATTTTTCACACATTCCATCCACACCTTTTTCGTTTTCCTCTACTCTTATATCCGTCCACCTTCATACTCAAAACTTTTCTAGTTACGTGGTTTTTATCTCTCCTCGTAAAATTCTGAGCTATGCTCAACATTTCAAGTTTCATCAGGAAATTAATTCTAAATGAATTAAAAAATTTAAAACGTACATACGAGGAAGCGAGTTGCTAAAAAAGCTATGAAAAGATGTGCCACTTCAAACTAATCCGCATTCTACGGACCTCGGTGAGCTATGGTAAACATTTCAAGTTTCATCAGGAAATTAATTCAAAATGAATTAAAAAATTTAAAACGTACATACGAGGAAGCGAGTTGCTAAAAAAGCTATGAAAAGATGTGCCACTTCAAACTAATCCGCATTCTACGGACCTCGGTGCTGCACGTGACACCTTTTAAAAAGTTAGAAACATAATTTGCTATTAGAATACGAGGTCATCTATAAATTACGTGCGGGGTTTAGGGTAGGGAGGGGTTTAAGCCGAATCTCACTAAATCTCACATGGGAGAAAGAGGGGTTTTCGGGAAATATCATGTAATTTTTTTTCAAACAATAAACTCTATGAAAATGTTAGAAAAACAGATTAATTTAAAGTAAAATATGTTTCTAGACTAAAGTATACCGAAACGTAACACAATTCTTCTATGTATTAAAATCCATAAATAAATAGAAAGTTGTTTAATATTGATATTTCAAAATGTAATGTAATTAATCATTATAACTGGTTTTTGATTGATATTGAAGTCGGTTAATACTTTTTTTTGTAAATTTTTAAATAAATGCATTTACAGTCGAAATACAAATTTTAAAAGATCTCGCTTGAGATTAGCAGATGGGAGGGGGTCAAGACAAATATCACGACAACTGACCGGGGGGAAGTGGGGGCCAGCGAGCCCCCAAAAACACCACACGTGATTAACGGACGACCTGTAACGATTTCTAAATATAACAGATAGCAGGACACGTGTATCTGTTATATAAATCACAGATATAACAAAGTTACTTAATATCGTACGATACGTTTTATTACGTCACGTTAAGCGATAAGTGTTTGTGCCAAGTTCAATTCCGTTTTAAACTGGAACATATGTAATGTGATAAAATTTACGATATACATACATACGCACAGCTTCTCTTAATTTACAAATTGAATATATTGATTACGTGAGCTAAACTCAAGGAAAGGTACATTAGAGCGATGATTACTAGCATATGGTCATCTGTTTCATTTTAACTATATATAATTATTTTATTGTTACTTACATAATAATAATAATAAAACTTATTATTGCACACACGTTGAAAATATACAAAATTAGTCATCAGTTTACAATATGTGTACAATTAGGCGGCCTTATCGCTTAGAGAGAACTCTTCCGGGCAAACCTAAGGAGACATTTTATTTTCATAACTACCGGGTGGCAAAATAAATAAACAAAAAAAAATAAAAAAATACAAAAACTATAGATAAAAGTAAAAAAAAAAACAAAAAAAAAGAAATAACGCAATACAATAGTTATATTACGACAGCGAGAGGTAATATTACATAGATTACTTAAAATTATTTCTTTCAATAAGATAGTATTATTAAACTATACTTAAATCTTACACATACATCGACTCACGCTTGCTCAGCAGCATTTGGTCATTTGGTTTTACATTATCTTCCATTATTTTATACTAGCTTCCGCCCGCGACTTCGTCCGCAAGGAGAAGTTACTTTAGGCTAACGGTAACTTTAACTCGCGACTTCGTTTACCTAGAAGGCGAAAATATATTTAAACAATACGTACGGTAACCCCGATTTTGAAACATTAGTAATTGGTGCCCCGCTCTTATTTGTCTTAGCGGGATATATAACCTATAACCATCCTCGATAAATGAGCTATGTAACACTGAAAGAATATCTTAAATGGGACCAGTAGTTCCTGTGGTTAGTATAGAAGTATAGATTACGACTTTAGGTCTTTTTATTGTGTAAAGTCTTTATATTAAATTGTTTAAAGTGTTTCCGGCGATGAGCGATAGTGTCTGCAACACAGTTATTAACTAGCGTTCATGTAATTATAATTTCCTTTTGAAAACTTACATAATGCATCGCAATAAAAATTAACAGTTTTGAAAACTTTTATGTAAATTTTGAAATGAAAACTATACAATAATAATATCATTATAATTACAATTTTATTAATTTGTATAAACAAATAAATAAATTGCACGTTTCAATGGATTTAACTTGTAAACTTATTCGATGAATTTTGACGTAATCTTTATTTAACTGATTTAATTTCTTAAATATGTATTGCAAAGTATTCTCTCTTGGTAAATACTATTTCAACAAAATGGGTTACTCAAAACGAGTAAATATATTAACTCCCGATATAAAGAATACATACTACCCGACTTAGTAAATAAGGCATAATCTGAGCGACGTGAGATACTTCTACTAGTTCAATATACCATCGCCAATAACATCATAGAAGTGGTTGTCCAGTGGTTTGACCGATGGAATATCAACCCGATGTCCGTAGGTCCGAGGACGGCAACATAACAGCTATGCCCCTGGTGTTGCAGTTGTCCATAGGCGTCGGTAATCATTTACCATCAGATGTGCCGTCGTCGTGTTTGCTGCCTTTTGGCATAAAAAATGAGGACCGAACCCCGGCATGTACCAACGATTTTTTTGTGAATTCGCGTACATTTACTAATTTCAATTGGTAACACTATTGCTGACGGTGAAGGAAAACATCGCGAGGAAACCTGAACCTAAGAAATGTTCTTATAGTACTACTGTATGTGGGAAAACATATAACTGTGGATTTCTGAGAGATTGAAATCGCCAATACGTCGTGGGCTGGTGTGGTGATTACGCACATACCTTCCATCGGGAAGAGGCCTATGGCCCTGCAGTGGGTCTCTTACAGGCCGATGACGCTGAATAACATCTGCGACTAATTTAATTACATTTAATAATAGATTAAGAATGTTTTAACTTGACTCCCGGGACTATTCTTTTATTCATTTTATGTTATACCAACATATCTTTGTAAATATATTTTATTGACTATTGTATTGTCCGTGTATTTGCTACGATAAATATATTTTCTTTCTTTCTTTACAATTTAAAAAAAAGAACGGCTTATATTACAATCTATTTTCATTCGGTAAATTAACTGCGCTGACACACATAAATACGGTGTTTTAAGATCATTAAGTTATAATACATTCGGATAAAACATATGAAAGGCAACGATAAAACAAAACTGATTTGTAATATTCTTCTTTGTGAATTACAGACATGGCTATGAAATTGCATCGCAATTATTTACACCACAGTTTCGATAGCACAGCTGATTCGCTAAAATTTATTTGATAATAGTGGTACCGGCGGACGTTGTGCCACCCTGATAATAAAAAAAGACAAATTATATACCCACGCCTTCATCATGAATCACTTTATCTATTGGAGAAAACCGCATGACAATCCGTTAAGAAATTATTGGGTTTATCAAGAACAGACAGACAGAAGTGGCAGAGGACTTTGTTTTAGTGATGTTATACATTTAGCGTGAAACCACAATCTCAGTGGATGTAAAATGACGATAGAATATAACGTATTAACATGCTTAGCTTTGACCAGTGGTTCTCATTAGTTTTTACAGTGGCACCTTCTTGTCTTAGACCTTTAAGACAGTGTCGATGACTAATCACTTTAGATCTACGGTTAGCTTGTAAGAAACATGTGTACATGTGTATTTATAACATGACACAAAATATGTAGATATGTTATTTCATAATAAATGACAGGCACATACGTATACCTTAATTATATTGTAGAAAGAGAACAATAAGACGGTTAAACTAATTAATAATATCTTTCCGCCTTTTCTCTGAAGAGAAAGATGTGATTTTACATGTGCACTGCACAAGCTGTTTTCCTTCATATGTGGTCACAATAAAAATTTATATAGGTGTTTCATCACCATCTCCATTTATGAAACGTTAAAATATGGTCCAAAAAATCATCCAAGCGAAAAAAACATACATGTAAATTACGCTTTTACGTCACGGACAGAGATACCTAAACTTGTTCACGTGCGCCTTTTACCCGTGTGATTTAATTTTGGGTTAAAGTAAAAAAAATAATTGAGCCATCACGGGACGCCTGGCAGAATGTGAAACACATGTGTTACGTAGTAAACAACACTGTATAAACTAAAGGTATGTGAGCTCAGTGCGGCAAAAGAGATTGCGCACAGTCGCTTGCGCATGGCATCGCGTCGCCACGTCTCACATACACGCCACGGCCTGTATCACCACGCCAACAAACAGGTTTACCCTTGTCTACAGATGTTTCATATTAAAAACCTTGTAGTTATATATCCTCACGGGGCTACATTTATTGATTAACTATGGCAGTAGTTGCCAATGCTACCCTCGAAAATGAGTAATACAATATACTACATAAATAAAAGGGCGTCTCAAAAAAAAAAAAAATCCTCTGAATCACGCTCAAAAGTTTCGTTTTAATGCCAAAATAGGCCTCTGAAAATATGAGCCATTAATATTTAGGTTGTCCGCATCGCACTTTTCGATTTCCCATAAGAATAACACAGGAAAAAAGTTTTTTTTTCTTTTGATTTATATAACTAATGAACGATATATCGTATGCAATACCCATTCATTATTTTTGTAGAGAATTTAACGTTCTACAAAAAAGGTTTGAAGTAATACCCCATAATACCAATTTTCGCAGGCCGACTCGACAGCGGCGACCGGGGATGGAGATAGTGTGTCACTCGGTGATCGCCATTGTTTTTGGATAGTAATGTGCTTACCATCAGGCACAGTGCAGTCAAATTGCCGTGTTACAATAATAATAAAAAACGTTATCATAATATAAATATTATAATTACGAATGTGAGTTCGTTTGTTTGTTATGCTTTCACGCGATAACTACTCAACCGATCATCATAAAATTTGACATTACATTGTCAGGGATACAAAAAAGAAAAAGTTCCCGGGGTATAGGTAAAATCTCTTAGGTAGGTAATCACCGAGGCGACGAACCAAAACTAAGTACTACATTATTTGAAGTACTGAATTATCTTTACTATTCTTTATTTCACAAAATGACAATATGAAAAATCTTTAAAAATATTTCTTCTTCGATTACGTGGCTACTATTGCTATGAAATATAAGAACAATTTTTCTATTCATTGTATATAGATTTTTAAGGGGATTCATAGACGAAAGTTTGAAAAGCACTGTACAAAATATCCATTTGTTATTGGCTAGAAAAAGGTTTGAACATTACATTATCACACAATTCGAAATACACAAACGGTGAACGCGTTACTACGCGGTGTCCTTCAGTTGTTTACAGTTTCAAATCAACTTTCATCGACCACAAGGTGGTAAATAAAGTTACCAAATTTTTGAACAAATTCAACACATCACAATATATAAAGTATCTCTATAAATTAATTTCCTAATCAATCTATAAAAACAATTTAGTTTTTTTTTTTTAATTTTCGCAATTTGTACAGATTATGATGTATTATGATTTGACTGATCTAGAACGCGTTAACACTTATTTTAATTACTCATCGTCTCAGCCTGGTTTTTTATAGGTTTTAATGTTTCCCCACAATTTCAGCTGATGTTAAATGACTATGGGGTTTAAAATGGTAAACACACTAAACCTAGCGACGATTGGCTGTCAGGGGCCTTTCAAGTATAACATAAACAGAATCTTTGTCAGCAAAAGTAAGCATTGCTCTACCACTCCTCCTATGCTTACGTATGTATTTATATACGTATTTTTAAAACCTCTTCTAGTTAAATAAATTTTGCTGACGTAATCATCACCGAGGCCCCCGACCCCTGTATCATCAAAAATAAGCAAATCAAGGACCCCCCACCTCTATAATACTACTTTTGTATCTATTTCTGGTTAACTGGTTCGATAAAATGACTGCACAGTACCTGATGGAAAGTACAGTACAGTCTATAAATATCGGCGACTGTCGGTCTTGAAAAGCAACGGCAGTCGTCGTTTTCATGCGGACCTGCAAAAGTGCCTCTTCAGAGAGCTGCCGACTGGCATTGTGTCTACTCCATAGAAAGAGTCCTACCACAATGCATAGTCACCGGTTGACTGGTGTATTTCGGGGTTTTCATTAGCGAAGGCAATTTTTGTGAACTATCCTCATGTGACCTTTGACACTAGAAATGTTCCAACACGCTACCTCATTTGTATCATCTCGAACGTCGGTCGAACGTATACGAGGTTTAATTTTTTCGATGTCTAATGCCTTCGTATTCGTTTTAATAAAATCTGTAAAAGTATATACCTACCTGTCTAGGATTGCTATACTAAAAAATACCATAGACGTTAAAATCTAAGCTCCGAACAATCTAGCGTACAAATGAAAGTCGGTCAGTCGGGTCCCAGTTATTGGTTTGACGTATGTCTCTTGATTCTCTCTCATTATTTATAAACGACCCGTCCATTGTAGACGTTCTCTACAGTAATAAATGTAATTACGCGCAAATTACGGCATGAAAACTAATAACCCGATAACTGAAAAATTTATTATATGTTATAATGAAGCCGCCATTTAAAAAAATACTACGATGGTGGCAAACATGCATGCGGGCCGCCTGATGTTAAGCAGTCACTGCAGCATATGGACGCTTGCAACATCAGAGATGTCACATGCGCGTTGCTGACCCTTCAATATCCTATATACTTTCTCCTTGAAGAATGCCATATTGTAGCCCCGAGGAAAACCCCCAGCAGGAAGTTCATTCCACAACCGAAGTGTGCGTGGGAGGAAACCCCTGTGAAACCGGACCATCCGAGACCGTTTCGGTTCCAGTGTGTGAGGATGAATTATAGTCTCAATTAAAAAAATCCAATATATCTAACTAAAATAATAATAATAATAACAATATCGTACGTGTTGCTCATATAAGCTGCATTAGACTTAAAAACGATTTTTGATTATGATAGACGAAATCGAAAAAATGACATAGACCAAGAGTCTGCAAAAATTAAACAAATAGCAATACATCATATAGCGGCAAATAATGGCAAGTTAATGTCAAATGTATATTCACATTATTATATTAATACGTGAAGCCCAAATTTTGTATCCTTTTTTGAGAGAAATGCGCGAACGGATGAACGTGAAACTTGGCATAGTTAAAGTTTATATGGAGGAGAAGTGCAGAAAGCTATTTATTTTATATAAAATGCATTAGAAGTACATTAAATTAATTAAAATATGCATTACTCACACTACTGCTTCAATTTTACACAACATATACGCACATTTAAATAAAAAAGACATTTTGACATCTGTCAAATCTGTCAAAAAAGGTTGTAAAGGAGGTTGCTATGCTCGACTGTATGTATTATTTTAGTCTTACGTTCCAATTACCCTTTTTCATTCTACATTTAACAATGATATTAATCCTAATAAAATTCAAACTTTAAAAAATCAATGATCTATGGTCGAATGTCGACCACTGGATGCCCACTAGTAAATATATATAGTTAGATATGATAATTACTAACTTGACTAAATAACTAACTTTCACGATAATCGTTCCAACAGTCTCAGCGTTTATCGATTTTAGATATATATCAAATCTGAATAACAAATTTTCCAACCAAAATCAAGCACACTTTACTCAATTTAGGCCCCGAGAAAGGCGATTAAGAACGTCAAAGCTGCCACCGGTTATGAAAAATAACCCAGTCATCGAGAAGGTCCGGCAAGTAACTCGGTTTATCTTTTTATCATACATAATTTTATAAACATATTCGTAGATAGTTATATTCGTTTGTGACAGATGCACAGGGAGGGGCGTCATTTACAGACGTCACCGTCGTTCACATATTGATCCACCCTATTATAACCCTATTGAAATTTCGTTAACATGGTGCGTGAACTCACTATCCGGCAAATCGGTAATGTGCTTTCGGACTAAAACTATTTTTACAATTTATATACAGTTATCGTGTTGTATAAAATGAATTTTTATTTTTATTTTATATTTTATATCAGTATTGTCGAAATATCGTTCAAGGTCGTTCTGAATCAATAAACGCATTATATTTGATATATCATAAAGTGATTTATATTAACGAACACGGCAAAATTATCACAATTCAATCTGGACTTAATTACACATGAAATAGAGACGTATATTCGCCAGCAATCGGCATCGTCACGTCGACCTACAAATCAAGCCGGCAGACAAACTAAACACCAAGATACTGCAACTAAAGAGATAACGCAATCTTCGCTACATAGTTCGTTGACAATGTCTATTGTGGTCAGATTCAGTCGAGCGTAGAGACATCACGTGAAAGATGCCGAGTCATTCTATCTATACGCATAATAAGAATGGAAATGTAATGTCTGTACCTTTTACTTTTTTGTAAAAAAAACTTATTTAGTACTTTCTTACTGTTTACTTTTAGTACTTGGCATTAGTAGGTGGTAGAACCACGTTGAAGCTATTATTGGTTTCAGCATGAGCTCGCCCGGGGTACTACCACCTTCTCATAGAAAATCGACGTGAAGTAACAGTGCTTGCATTGTTGCGTTTCGTTCGGTCAGTGAGAGCGCTGGAGGCTCACCTCCCCTCCCCTTCCATCTCCTCTCCTCCCTCTCTTCCTTTCCCCCACAACACAACACAGGCTGGCAACGCACTTTCGACTCCCCTGGTGTTGTTAGTGTCTATTGACGGTTGTGATCACTTAACATCAGGTGGAATAAGTAATAAAATATATTTCAATCATTTTTAGAAATGTTTATCTACCTGTATGTTAGTTGGAACACACATCACTGCTAAAGTACTGCGTTCATAATAAAACCTCACCAAGAAAATAATCATAAAGCATATCCTCGAGTCAAATTTAGTTTTGGTTTAATTATACACGAAAAGTTATTGTAATTTTAATGACGACGCGACTTAAGTACGAGAAAAAAGTAGGTAAGTTAATGGATTTAGTACATTGAGATGAGTTTGTTAGTCACTATTTTTTACATTCGGTTCTACGCGGACGGAGTCGCGGGCTCAGTTATTTTAAGCATGTGGCTGAGATTTAAACTAAAATAAACTAAGCCAACGGACTTGTGTTTTCTGTAGACAGCGCGACCTACCGAACTGTTAAAGAAACATCCGTATTATTGAAAGGTATTTTCAAAGTAATCTTGATCACAGGTTTCGGGGACCAAATATAGCACCGTGGAATTTCAAAACATTTGTGTATGAGAGCCTGTGAATCGGAAGCCGCCGAAGACCTAAAAATTAACATGTATTGCGTCATTAATGCTTAAAAAGAAAGAAAAGAAAGAAATATTTTATTCATAATGCATTATTTACAAAATATACAAGATTGGATACAATATGCACGTCGCAGCATTACGAAATGGAATCCAGCTCAGCATATGCTAAAGTGTTAAGAAACACTTAGCGCTGATTTTCAGCTGGAACCCAGTGCAAGTCACGGAGCGATATCAATTAAAATTATGAAAAACAAGTAACGTAAATAATACTATTGTACATATTGTATACAGGGGAAATAAATAAAATTAGTAGGATACATAAAACAACATATAAGAGAAGCAATTGCAGGCGTGACTAAGATATATATCCAACAAAAATTAGATGCAAAACCTTTGATTTACATACATTGTGATGCTAATAAAAACTTTTTAAAATGAATTTTAAATGTATGTACCGCATTGAAATTGCGCATTGGAGGGGGCAGGTCGTTCCAATCGTAAAAGTGATGCAAGATTCGACTTCTTGTAATCACAATACCATACGAAGAACAAGTGGACTTAGATGACTTAGATGACATAGTTATTCCAAATGCAAAAGGAACAGGCATTAGGCAGGAGTCCTGGAAAAAATATGCGCAAAATAGCCATATGTTAATGGGACTGCTTCCTACTGATGCCTGATGATCTTGAAGTTTCCTTCTAAATTCTGAAAGCTGTCTTTCGCCGGTATAAAGTAGTGTTCCTGAGGTATACAAAAAAAACCTTTTATTACATTAACGCAAGCAACAGCGTGGGCGAAACTAGTTGTGAATGTATGGGGATTACAGCTACAAATGAATATATACTTATTTATCTTATTCCGAAGTTTGAAACAATAACTGTAAAACAGGAAAGTCCTCAAAGATATTATGTCACGTTACTCGGAAGCTGACGTCACCTTGACCTTACTTATCTGCCGACCTACATAAGTAGATAAACCAAGCCCATAATTTATGATTAAAATATTTATCAAACAAAGATAAATAGTACCAGTAGTTAAGACATAAAATGATAACAGAATGTATATTACGAAAATTAACGATTTGCCGAATAGTGGGTTCAAGTATCATGTCGAGCGAGTTTCGATGTCGAAAGAAATAGGGTGGAACAATATGTGAACGATAGTGACGCCTGGAAATGACGCCAATCTCTGTGCGTCCACTAAAAACGAATGTAACTATCTATGTTTTAAAAAATATATAATATGAAGAGATAAACCAGATCGAATTTGTCGCCGGTTCTTCTCGATGACTAGTTGTTTGTTCGAACTGGTGGTAGCTTTGACGTTCATAAGCGCATTCTGAAGTCCTAAATTGAATAAAGTTTTTTTTTTAATTTTTATATCTGTTTCTCTATTATACATAAAATATATTGCTAAGACAACGCAGAAAAAATCGAAGTTGTTACCTAATTATAAATTATTCTTATATTTCTTTCTCCTTGCTAAATAGTTCAAAGAACCTTTGTAACGTACAAATGTATTGTTCGTTAAAATTCAATGTACAAAAACTTGTTAACTAATAATTTACACGGTTTACCGTAAAAACATTCAAGTTATATTTCAATATATATAATGTAATTCAATTGTCACAATATCTTTTGTTTCATGTTTACGCAAAGAGTAATATTTTTTCGAGTATACATTTTGCAAGTTCATTTTGGAGCAAAACCAGAAGCTTTTAAATTTTTTTAAGGCAATCTGTAACGAAATTTATTCCAATATGTTTCTCTATTGGCAAATTATATATATAGCAGGTGTGTGTGTACTTATGTACACGCGTTAGAAGTTATACTTCATTGGCGTAACAAGACAAAAAACTTTTCAAAAAATTTATCTTTCGCCTTACTCTACGTTTGTATAAAAAAACGACACTAACACTAGAAAAAGTTGACTATAGCTAACTTCAGGGTGTCGGTTTTTCGTGACGGTGTGCGCGCGCATCGTAAAATTGTACTCTCATCATTTTTCCCTAACGCGCCAAAAGAAGTATAACTTCAAAAAAGGCTCCCTCTCTCTCTCTCTGAATTTTTTACTGAATTTAGAGAAAATACTAAAGATTTTTGTGCGTCAAATTTTTGACTGCTCTAAATACTGTTGCATAGAACACAAATTTAGGTATAAATACGTATTATATTATATGTATAATATCGAGACAACTTAATGATAAGTAAATGAGAATTTTAGATCCATATAAAAAAATATCGTTGTTTTGTATTGAACTTTCATATTGGTCAGTCAAACAATGTTGCAGTTTATTTCTAACTAGCGGGTTCGGCGGACGTTGTTCCGCTCATCTTCTTCTTCTTACCCTTATCCCACATAAGTAGGGTCGGTACAACATGTTTGTCATGTTGTGGTATATTATTTAGCTTAATTTTTACGATCGGCCGCCTGCCTGACATCATCCCTCCTTGGGACGTTGTCCCGCTCTGATAATAAAAAAAAACTTGACAAATGTTATACACATATAACCTTCCTCATGAATCACTTTATCTATAGGTGAAAACCGCATGAGAATCCGTTCAGTAGTTTTTGAGGTTATCGCGAACAGACAGACGCGGTAGGGGACTTTGTTTTATACTATGTAATGATATAATACTTTCTGTGCCTGTAGCTTCATCCAGGTGGTACCTTACGTAAAAAAACCGTGACTTTATTATTCATCTGAATGTTTTAAATCCGTTTACTTTTCTCTCGTACTTACGTCGCGTCGTCATTAAAATTACAATAAACTTTGATAGAGTGAACCGATTTTAATGCAACAAAGATTAATTGTTACTCGACGATATATATGCCTTATGATTTTCTTGAATAGGTTTTATCGTGACCGCAGTACTTTATAGTAGTGAAGCGTGTCCAAACAAACTGACAAATAGACAGACAGACATTTCCAAAAATTATTGAAATGTTTTTTGTTCCTAGACAACTGCAAAATTGTTTTTAATTGTATATAATATAGATATGTCCACACAAGTCCATTTTAATATTTATAGATTTTTTTTTCTTTTTTTTTATCTCATAGGTGGCAAACGAACAGGTGGGTCATCTGCTGTTAAGAGATCACCACCATCCATGGACACTAACAACCCCAGAGGAGTCGCAAGTGCGTTGCCATCTTTCGGAGGGAAGGGTTAGAGGAGGGAAAGGGAGAGGAGAGAGGAGAGGGGAGGGGAGATGGGTCTCCGGTGCTCTCACTGACCGAACGAAACGCAACAATGCAAGCACTGTTACTTCACGTCGGTTTTCTATGAGAGGGTGGTACTACCCCGGACGAGCCGACGAATTCATGCTGAAACTAGTAATAGTTTCAGCGTGGCTCTACCACCATTAAACTTTATACTTTCTACCAAGGCCTTTTTTCCTCTCATCACCCGAAGGCCTCCCTTCTATCACTTTTTAACGTGGTTTCCTACTAAGGTAGCCAAGTGCTGACTGTGCCCGATGTTGTTTAACTTCGGTGATTGGGCTAGAACCGGTGTTTTGAACACTATCCGACACAGTCTTTACCACAGCAGTCATACAAAAATCACATAAAAAAACCAATAATAGTTTCAGCGTGGCTCTACCACCATTGATTGTAATTCGGAAATCACATTTTCCTTGTGAAATGTATAAAAGGCGACAATGAAATAGAGCATATATGCTCAAGTATGTCTCATACATAAAACACGCGTTTGACTTAAGTCTACAAGACCGCAGATGAATACAAAATCAGCACAAACGAATTTTCAGAATAATCATTAGTCATACGATATCAGTACGAACATTACATAAACACACAATTTTCCTTGTCGTGAATTGTTTACTAGTACATTTAAATTGGCATCGACCGATAGGCGAATAATTAATGTTGCCCTAGAAACGGTTACTATGTCCAATGTTGCGACACTAAGTGTTTTCTATCGTTTATACCATGGCGAATGTTTTGAAGAGCTATGCAGTATAATTCCTCCCTCTCCTTTCCATAATCGAACGACACGCGCTGGTCTTCGGGACCTGTGTGCTTATTTGAATTTTTAAATCAATTATTTAAATTTCATAGTTTGTAAATTGAAAATATTAATAATTATATACATTTTCATACAGTTTATTAATTAATATAATATTATAAAGAGGTAAAGTTTGTGAGTTTGTGACGTTGTAAGGGGTAATCTCAGGAACTTTCAGTGTTATATATCTCATTTATCAGGGAAGGTTATAGGCTATATATCATCACGCTAAGACCCATAGGAGCAGAGCAGCAATGAAGAATGTTGCAAAATCGAGGTATTTTTTTCCTTTTCAGAGCTTCCGCTGCGTTTTAGCGCAAAATAACCATTCCACGCTTACGTATTACCGCCCAACGAAGTGGGCACGGGTCGGCTATTAATTAATAAAACACTGCACAAGCTTAAAACACACTATCCATATTACATGTACACAGGTCGCTATACCTACGCGTTGCTAGTCTGACGCAAACGCAATACGTCGCGAGCATGTCGAGATCTTAGGTGACGCGAAACCATAAATTTGCCCCACAAAAAAAAAATCTTCAAAAAAGAACTTTAAATCTTGTAACCACAGCACAAAAACAGGTACACTCATTAGAAGCTGCGAACGTTTACATAGAAATCATTTCTCAATTCGTCCTCACGTGTGACCGCAGAGCCTAGGACGTTTATTAAGTAACTGCGGTTAAGGCGCTGACCAATGCGAATTAAACTCGGCCAGATTATTCATTATACTTACTTTTATTTCTTTAAGAATAACTATACTAAATATAAACTACACGCGGTAAAGTTGTATACAATGATATTATGACTATAGATACGTCATAAGCGCTTAGCTTCGACAATGCCTTGTTAAAACTTGGCTAATAAACTCAATTCGCCCGTATCTAAGCAACATATAACTATTTCTTTTTCACCACCGATATTGAGAGTATGCCATCTTGCTCCCACATTTTATCAAAGACAGATTACGTATGTGTGCGTTTTCGTGCCATTTGTTTTGTCAAAATATCGTATAGGTAATGTATCAACACCTTTTAAGTTATAATATCATTCGTTGTAAATTACTTGTGATATTTTTAGCTAATTTTTAAAGTAGTTGACTCCCCCGCTCTCTTCGCTAGGAATTGAAAATGGTAGAGTCAATCGAATTCAAATAATAGATAGGGTAGAAGCATCTAACAAAAAAGTAAAAAGTATATTACGCCAGCCTGTAAAAGACCCACTTCAGAATCATAGGCATTCATCATCTACCCGAAGGAAAGTTTGGGCATAATTCCCACGCTACGCCAACCCACGAAGTATTGGTGATTTCAAACTGTGAAAATGTAGAACTAGAATATTCCTCAGGTTTAGGTTTCTTCACGATGCTTTCCTTCACCATCAGCCGGTAGTGTTACCAAGTTATTATTAGTAAATGTACGGGAATTCCGAGAACTTCCGAATTGACATACCAACGGTCAAACCATTGGAACACGATGAATAGCCGATGTATTTTTAGTTGATTTTTTGTGTCGAAGGGTTTTATTCTATCCATATAATTCATCACTAGATTGTGATGCAACATCTTAAGTACCGTTCGAGCGACTGTCACTATTATTGGTATACTATAACTATTGAGTATAACAAATTATAAATAGCATGTCCAGTGCCGCGGACACACTTAATCTTATTGTAACAATAATAATAATTAATTTTGAAACTAACAGGTACCCGTGGCTCCTGTCTCGCGATAATGTTCTTTGGGGAATAGTTATTTATTTGGATTTTCTCTGGGCTATTTTTTTATACTATTCTCTTGTAACATTGTTGTCGGTGCCTAACCATTATAACCTTTCTATCGATTCAACCTTATCTACAGCGTTATAAGAATATCTTTTGTATTCGTTAATCTATTGCCTACTAGCTATTGCCCACGGCTTTTACTTACTTACAGTACTTTTAGTCGAGTGTAAGGTGTGTAATTTTCTGTACCGCGGACATTGTTTTATACAAAACCTCATGTTGATGAGTTGAGTAAACGCAAAATACGCTTTCGCAAACCAACAAACTCGTACTTACATTTATAATTAGTTCGGATGACGCACGTACTATAATGAATACGTGAAGTATAAATTATATTCGAGTCAAATTTAGACAACCTTAACAATAGAGTTTAAATCTTCCGAGATCAGATATTTCAGATATATTATATAACTAGCATGAACAAAAGGTAATAAATACAATACGTAATTATAACTAAGTATCTGATATTTTTCTAAACCAGGGATCGGAACGGATACGTT
>MU160839.1:29697-47346 GCA_015888305.1 Antheraea pernyi | reverse complement strand
TATATATATTTCGTATCGGATAATATTCTAAAATATATCAGTTTGATAAGGGAAAAAGATAAAACCCTTCCACTTACATGTGTAGCGTGTATGCGTGCACGTGTATGGAGGTGATATGTGTAATGTTGTCGCAGTGATGTAAGATTTTGTGTCACTGTATCGCGCGAGCAACGTACTCAAGGGCTCCACGCCGAGGGAACGGACCTAGGCTTGAGCCGTTGCCGAGGGGGGCCTAGTCTGGTGTGCGGGACCGAAATTTACCCCCAGACCACGGCGGCGTGATCTGTGGTTACGCGGGCGTGGGCGTGATCACTCTCTGTTTGGAGACACAGGCTGGTACTGATCGTTCACTGCCTTATTTCATCGAGAGGGTCGGTATATTTTATTCTATTTAGGGCCTGAGAAGGCGTTTATGAACGTCAAAACTAATACCGGTTTGGAAAAACAACCCACGTATCGGCAAAAGAACTGGCAAGAATTTCCATCTGGTTTATCTTCTCATGATACATATTTTACAAACATAGATAGTAACATTCGTTTTTGGTGAATGCACAGAGAGTAGCGTTATTTCCAGAGGTCACCATCGTTCACATATTCGTCCATCCTTAAATAGCCTTTAAACATTAAAACCCACTGGACATGGCATAGCAAATCGGTAATGTGCTTTGGAACTTTGTTATAAAACTTAAGACTATTACCTAAAAAAATTATTACTGGTTTTAGTGAGCCTGAAACATGGAATGACTAATTTTGTTATTGTTTCTAGTATTTAAATTGTGTTGGCCTTTTACTAAATCCAGCTTATCTAAGTTTTCGGGTACATATATTAGGATTAACAATAGTATATTATTGTTTGTATATATTTTCATTTATATATATCATATATTAAAACAACGAAATTGAAAAACAATTACCAATATTTATCTTCAGAACAACAAAGTGCTAAAGATTAGAAACATAAATACCTAAATACTGTAACACTCTGTATGTGAACTCAATACAAATAAATAAAATAATGACCCATCGACCGTCCGCACGTAATACAATGGAGTTCTAGAAATAGCCTGTCTCGAACTTTGTCATATCTTTCGAATAATTACGTCGGGCTTCCAGAACTTTCAACCCTCATTTATTAAAAAGTACATAAAGTGCGCCGGGGTGCGTCAGAGCACTTCTACAGTTAGAGATTACAGCATTGTAAAGTGTTAGTGTAACTGTACTACAATTGTATAACGGTAAATTTGTCTGATTTTCATCTGTACGTCTACAACATCATTTTTTGTGAGGCAAATATTATTTAGTTTACCTAAGGGCGTAACAATACATAAAAACAAAGGCTGAATTCCAGAAACTTTTTCTGCGACCTTAAGCTCTATGAATAACAAATGATAAAATAATCTCTATAATATTCATAATCTCTTCTGATATAATATTTTACATAATACTTACGGTAAAAATATTCAATCAGATCGCTGTTACATCATTGTACTCATCAAAAAATTCGTACGAATATGAACTTCGAACTATACAAAGTTTAAAAGTATCTTTATATATATAATTCTTCTGTCCGTGCATATGTGACTAAACTCCTAAACGGCTGGACAAATTTTGATGAAATTTGTGAGTGTTCAGGTGGATTCAAGAATGGTTTAGATTCGATTGGACTCGGTAGGTGGTGCTGTGATTGTGTTTTAAGTTTTTTTTTTCAAGGTATGACAACACTAGTTTTATACATAAAAATACATACAATGGTTTCTCCGGTTTGGCAGAGACGTTGTTTATTTTTAGTTCGTACAAATGCCCCCAATAACATTCGGTCGTGTCGCAATGAAGACAAATGGTCTTGCATTCGGCGGATGCGGTAGGTTCGACACGAATTGTCAAGAACCGTCAAGATGAAGCCATTAAACATACGGACAAAGTAAGTACTAATATTGACATATATTATGAGTTTTTTTTTTACGAACTGACTAGGCTATTGGTCCGATGGGCAGCTTAACCAGACTGCTAAGGTTAACGCTTTAAGCACTTCGTCGCTTGGCGACAAGCTCAATGGTGCCCGGGCTGGGCTTGCCTTGAATGCAACATCGCGTCTGTCAAGCTATATTAAGCTAAATAATCATACATATAAAAATTTGTAAGACACATATGTGTTCAGTACATCATTATATCCATATAAATAGTTACTAACATTAAAAGTATACAACGACAAGGAGTTGTTGGATATAATCTGTACATATACATAAAATATTAGCGTCCATTGTTTGTCCTAGCTAATCTTAGAGACAATTGAACCAATTTTGATTATACCTTTACTGGCATATAGATATTTTTTTAAGTATTCTCTCAGCTACATACCAGCGCATATATCTATAGAGGTTAATTAAAATTAAATATAAAATGATTTTAGTTTAGTGGTAAAGACAAAATAAAAAAAGGAGCTGTAATTACATCACGTAAAACAGCAAAACCATTTTCACCAAAACAAAGTCGTAGGTATCAGGTTGTTCAAATACAGAACCATTCATGTAATCTCAAATGAGATATTTAATGGTTCAACTACGTTTATTTTCCTCTCCGTCCAGTTGAATTTAGCTTCAAAAATACAATGTCGTTCAGAACCCCTGTACCAGAACATTTAAAAAAATCGAGTTATCAAAATTAATCCCATCTCATAACAGACATAGTACTAAAACTAAAGTAAAAAACTACAAAGTAGAGGCATTGCCACGTCATAATTATTAATCCTTCTTAGAGAATCTTTACTAATTCACTGTTTTCGAATTTTTCAATAATATAATCAAATCAGTCCGAATTCAATTTACTAATCATTTAAATTACATCACCATACATTTCTTTTCTATAGACTGTTTAGTTATATCTATGTCTTTACCTTACAGCATGCCTTTATAAGTAGGTACATAT
The DNA here is from genome assembly GCA_015888305.1 of Antheraea pernyi. NCBI lineage: Eukaryota > Metazoa > Arthropoda > Insecta > Lepidoptera > Saturniidae > Antheraea > Antheraea pernyi. The sequence goes on along the minus strand of MU160839.1, from coordinate 44,421 downwards.
AAGTAATTACATAAGCGTCATTTTAAAGAAACGCAAAAAGACAATTATCAACCTATTACCGAGAAAATACTCTGTACACTGTGGTAATATTTATACTAACCTGTGGTTGGAGTACTCTTGTAGATTTATTCTTCTTGTAATTCATTGTATTCGCTTCGGTGCCTAGAATAAAACTATCATTAGTCGCACTATGACTCGCTCATATATCTACCAAAAATGATGTATGGAATTCTGAAGAACGCAGTTAAAATTTGGTAAAATTTTATGACTGTGATAACGTTTGAAGGAAGAATAAAGCCCCGATGTATTTTTAAAACTTGACTGTATGTATACAATACCCATATTGATAAGATTAGTATATATGCATGTTTCACACATCGACACAGTACGACAGTATCTATGACTATGAATTTATTCGAGATTTTTGTAGAGAATTGTTGATTGTTGCAGATATTGCTACAATGTTGGGAATCAGTACATTCTTTTTGTAGACGTGTGAAATTATTTTTAGGTATTACAGCCATTACTGGTTCTCAATCTATGGCCCCACACGAAAGGGAAGTGTCGCGGGCATGCTTTCCTTCCGACGTGACCCAAATAATGATGAAGCCCTCGCGTCCGCTCCAATGAGAACATATTGAAATTAAATTCCACCAAAGAGAAACATATACAGGAATTAAAATTGTGATTTAACATATATGAAGAGTGGCAACGTCGCGTGCAACATAGCATGAGCTGGCATCGCAGTAAGTTATATTTTAGCGCAATTGGAAATAATGCTATCTGACTATTATTCTTGTATCATACAAATCTAAGGTCATTAAGCACAAGTTTTTTTGGCAACCAATCTTCTAGTAGAGTATTACTGTTATTATCGAGTAGATAACGATATTACAAGTTTCTTGCGGCCATTTCAATGAAATAACAAGGTGGTAGCTGTCTCTTAAGAACCTTCAAGGGAGTTTTTATGGGACGTCAGAATTCATACTCCGTGATATTATTTCCCACCCACTTCACTCGTTCACAATGACCAAACTATATTACGTAAAATTCCACTAATATTACGAAATATAGAGCCAAATAACACAAGATTATGAATAAAATACAAAATCCACTACATTACCGTTAAAATTTACGCCAAAAACTATATGGATACATTTATAATTGTTCTGTGACAGCAACATCTCGCGTCCTAGAAGATGGTCAATTATCGTGATTAAATGACTCTAATTGGTTATTGTCAGTCGTTCTAACTGATCTCTGTATTCTGTTTACATGACGTTACGACCTAAGATAATAAATTTTAAAGTACTGTGAGATTTTCCTTTAGCTTACGACTTAAATCATATGTATTTAGAAAATGATATAAAAGGTGACGTAACTTATCGAGTCTTCCCCTTTGCATAACTGACAATATACTAAAAGTGGTGAAGTGGAAATGCTCATACGTTGCATACAGGAAAATTGAGATAAAGTAGGGATATATCACACAATGTTACCCCGCAACATGTCAGTAGTGAGCGTCTGAAGACGAAGCTGAATTTTTATTACTCACATCTTGCGCGCAAAGTGAATTTTGATTTTCACATCTATGTCGGATCTAGTATATATAGTAAGATGTTTATAGTTTTCTATAGTCATATAGTAACAAATTTTAGCTTTTTTATTTCTTTCAATATTATTTCTCCGAAGTTGTTAGAAGCTGAGGAGCAATAGGTTAGCATAGTATGGGCATGTCATGAGGAGAGATGAAAACCATGTAACTAGAAAAGTGTTGAGTATGTTTGTGGACGGATATACGAGTAGAGGAAGACCGAAAAAGTTATGTATGGACTGCGTGAAAAATGATATGTGCGTGAAAGATGTGAATACTGAAATGACATTTGACAGGAGAGTGCGGAAAAAGAAAACATGTTGTGCCGACCCTACTTAAGTGGGATAAGGGTAATGATGATGATGATGATGAAACATTATTTCTCCGTATAATAAGTATTTTTTATACTAGTTCGGCAAAATGACTTCACAGTACCTGATACAAAGTACCGCACAGTCCATAAATAACGGAGTCACCGTTGATAAATAGCAACGGCGATCGTCGCTATGATGCCGACCTGCAGAAGCGCCTCTTCACGTCTCGTTTGAAGGACCCCATGTTGTAAGAGAAAGGGAACAACACACTAGCCAGGACGCGATTCCACATCTTCACAGTACAACAAAGATAAGAATTTTCGAACATCTTCGTTAATTAACGATTTCAGGAAATAACTATAACTCATGGGGCTAAATCAATGGGTAATTGACATTATGCCATCTTCGCTTCCAAAATATATTCATTAATATACATAGCTCTCATCATAGTATTATTTAGAGAATTACCCCGGAAAATTATAGTTTAATATACCACACGACCGTTTAAAGGGTGACACCGTTTAATTGTATGATAGTTCATGGTCACATTTAACACATAAAATAATAATATCAAAACAAATACTAATAAACAACAAAGAGAAACTTAGTTAAAGTTTTCTCTAAAACTTTGAAAAGTATGGGAACGATGTTATTTAACGTAAAAAAATCACACCTAGGTTAAAAATTGAAGGGACGCTTTTCAAGGTTAATATCATTCGGAATATCGAAATGACACACGATCGAACAAAGCGGAGCGGGGCGCTGGTCGACGTGTGGAGCGCTGGTCAGAGTGCGCGGCAGTGCGTGATTCACCGCATCGGTATTTGTTACACCAGTTCGTTTTTGCGTAAATCATCTGAAGTTGAATGAATATTAGTTTTGCGTTTCTCGAGATAATTATGATAAATATTAAGCACCTATTTTTTAATTGATTTAGAACCTGAAACGACTACTCATAAGCCCCTGTTAATATTGCGATTCTTTGATTATTCAGCCTATATAAGGTATATTCAAGTAACAAATCCCTTTCGTCTCCAAAGTATACCAAGTAAATTTGAAAAAAGTCTTTAATTTCATTGAAATTTATTAAAAATGTAATGTGTGGTGTCATCATTTATAAAGATACTAGCTGACACGGCCACGCGTTGTCGTGGCTCAGTTATTACATGTTGAATTACAATTATGATAAAGTATTTGTATAACGCCATCTATATGATATCTATTATAGTCGGCCGTACAGTTTTCTGTCTACAAATTAATTAAAGCGCCATCTCTTCGAAACTGATGAATACAACAATGAATATAAATAATCAACACTGACAATAATTTAATTTGCAATTAAAAAATATTGAGGCCATTAATCGCTATGTAAATTATTCTACCTCTCAAGTTGGACCAAATTATACATAAATGCCAACTTTTATGAAGATCGGTTCAGTAGTTTTGGAGTTCATCGTGAACAAACATCATGGCACTGGATTTTCACATATTTAGATAAACACAGAGGAAGTCGTCGACGATTGCTAGTATTTTGTATCTGTATATATAAAAATGGATGTCGGTATAACTGTGGTCTATAAACTCCTACACTATTTAATAACCATAAATGGAATGACCATGAAAATTGGCCGACCTAAGCACTGACGTTCTTTCTCGTCGAAAAAGTATTCATGTCTATCCATTTTACTGTATCTCGCAAGTAACCGGCACTAGGCTATACTCAATTCTTATAAGGTTGTCTGCTGTAACTTAACGCGATCGGTAATACAATACATCTGTGATAGAAATGATTAAACTCATATATCGAAACTGAGAGTACTTCCACTTCTGAGTACAAACCCTAATAGAAGGTAATATAATATTTTCCTTTAACACATTTACGCCACGTTCACGTACAAAAACGGTGCCTAAAATAACGTTCGAAGCGATCTCCGTGGAAACGCCCTTCGGTCAAACAATACGATTTAATGTGATTCCTAATCCACTTACAGCTATCCATCCCGGCGTTTACTTTGCGAAAATTCAATTTGAACTTATAAACGTCTTTTCTTTGTTTGCTAAACAAATGTCACTATGAGCTCATGCGGTCTAATATAATTTATTTTTCATTTGCAGTTTTCTTTAAAAATCAGCGGCCGCCCACAAATTCATTCGCATTTGTATCCTTATTAATGATAGTACAGTACAGACAAACATTACGTTGCGTTTTCTGGCGATAGATTGTAGAGATTTCAGTGACATCCTTGTTTTTGGATTATACTGGGCTTATCATTATGTACAATATACAAAAAAATAATATTTGGAGACTATGACTCCATCGTATTATTCTTATATTACATTTGCAAGTAATAATTGAAACACAATAATTTTTATTTTTATTTCTCGCAAATTACCTGCCAAAGTTGCACCAGCAATATCAGATAGGGAGGTTGATGTTACTCGCTTCCTCAGAAAGTGTACCTCTCATTACCCTACAATTTCTACCTGGGTGATGCTAAAGGGTAACAAATTGTTGTCCGTTGCACTGTTGCGACAAATAGAGTAATCAACCAATCGACGATAATAAAACATGGACGCTCTATTTACCGATAGGATTAAAAATGCAATCCATTAGTGGTTACTATTATTATATCCAGTTTCTAATCCTGTAAGTCATTAAATACCTGCGATAGGTTTAAATTTATTTTATTGGTGCATAAAAGTCATTTGTGGACGTACGTATAACCATTCTTGCAAACGATATAATCCTTAGAATTTAAAAACGTCTATCAATGACAGATACGATAAGCAGAATATAAAGAAAGTTAGCCGGGGAAATTTCAATCTTCGGCGTGAGATATGGCACGTCAAATTCGGACAAACACCAATTCTGGTCATGAATAAAACATGAATGACGTTGGACGATCCCGACCGATATAGATCCCAGTCACAGAGAAGGTAAACTCAGATAGGTTACTCTGCGTCATGTATAAATTAAATCATGTCACTCATAAATAAAATTAATGACGACGCAACAAGTATGTATTAAATATTGAATTTAGTTGAGTAAAAATATACACAATTACTTTTAGAATTTAAGAAATTTTAAAAAATTATGTAGTTTAGACTCGTAATGCAAACATCTATAGGCATAGATACATACATGTATATGTATAACCTTTGCTACAGATAGCTAAAAAGGCAGTTGATATAATGATAATATACAAAATTGTTACACAGTATTATCCAAATATAATTTTCTTAAACATTAGCTTTCTATATATCATGTATAAATAAGGTGTTGAATAAATCTCCAAACCTTCGGTTTATCATCAACGTTATATGCCTTTATACCTTATCAATTTGAGCCACGGCCACTCGAAAACCTTCCATTTCCCTCGAGTGTAGGAAGCTTTAATATAATTGGCAAACTCCAGTAGTACTATAGAGAATCCAGAGTCTTGATTAACTATACTAAGTCCTTACTCCTATGTGCAGGGTGTTGACTAGACCTTGATACATCGACACCGTAACCAACTATTATTACCCTATGATTGCAGGATTTATTGCTGGAATTTTTGAAAGATACCTAGAGTTATTTACGTGTGTGAATATTAATACATACAAACGGTTGCTTGCGTGCACACACACTCTATTGTCCTGCAATTTGTAGACCAAAAGCCGAAGAATCGATAAAATTGTGAACGGTCTTTAAATCACTGTATGGACTAAACATCACCCTTAAAGTTGCTTCGCGCCACTGTGCTGCTATGCTGTGGTATACCCATATATTGAAAAGTAATACATGCTGATGTGAATGATAATCAATATTTCATATACACATGTACTCAGAGATAATTCAAAAACGGCGCGTTAACTACGCGTTATTTTTTCAAAGTGAAGTAGCTGCTGAGTTCACTCTATGCCCGATCACTACTCTTTGTTGCACCATCTATAATACTTATTCCTTTAGATCTAAGGTCCATTTTAAAAGTTTTCACTGTTCATTTAAAATAAGGATTTAATACGAAATATATTATTCTACTGACACAATTTCCGTTTGATTTTCAAATAATAAAATTGGTCTTTATTTTTCAAGCGATAAAGTTTAATTTAAAATGAATGTATCGATGTCTTACGTTAATTTTACTAAGTCGAAAGAGACATTGATAATTTTCGCAGTTAATTTTACAGTTAATAAAATTTACAGTCATATTTTAATTACTTTATTACGTCTTCTTACTCCATTACGTAGAAAAGTCTAATTGAAATTTGAAACTCCCATAATGATTAGATTTAAAAAAATAATTTATTAATAATAGAAAATTATATAATGGTAAAGGAAGTAAATATAGCATATTTTATTATATTAGCAACCATCGAAAAATGAAAATTCATAACCAGTCGTCAGCTTTAAGTCAATCTGTAAAACCCTGTGGTTATGTATATATACCTTGGACTATGATGAAAAACAATAATGTTAAAAACACTAGGATTATGGAGGACACATACCAGTGTACTCTAACATCCTGAAGCCTGAAGCCAATAATGCAGTTCTATAAAAAAGATAATAAAAATGCATCACGTCCAAGGAGACGTACGGAATTCCTGTGAAGTATCCATATTGGAATACCAGTGTGGTCTGAACGGAAGCTACGACGGCATTTCGACACATACTTGCGCGGTTCACTTGGATACCAAAGCTACTTGCTACTCCATTCTGCTATGGATTGCATTGTTTACATTTGACAATCGAATGATATTATAGAATACTGGACAATTCTATCTCAATTTTTAATTATAATATATGTTATCGTTTCACCACAATTTGATTTAATGTCGGTGTATATCCAGTAAACAAGTGGATACTGTTTGTCTTAGATTACATTGTACTTAACACTTTTTTTTTTCGAACTGACTATGCTATTGACCAAGCAAGGTCTTAACAGCTTCACCGAACTACTCCTGTACTTAACACAAACCATAGTGCTACTATCACTGTCAAGCTACTTTAAAATGAAAACCTAATTATACGCGTTTCAAGCTAACATGCCAGATTACATTACATTTCATTAGAAAAAAATAGGTGGAAGTACTGCCAACAGAAGTGAAAACTCAAAACAATGGGATAAATGTGTACTTTAAAAAAATATAATTCATTAATTGAGTCATCTCAAAATAAGCTAAATCCAATTTTAGCCATCTCTAATATTTTACATTATTTTTCAGGTCTTCACATTTTTTTCATATAAAATATGATGAACAAAAAACAACTAAAAATCTTGTGAACGGCAAAATTTGAACTTCGTTCTCGGTGTTATAAAAACTGGAAATGTTAAAAAAAATAAAGATGTTATATGAACGATAAAATGGGATTCAGCTCATTATGAAACGTAAAGACACAATTATAGTCTGAATTATTTAATTTCATAATTTATTAATTTAAATTATTAACTTAGTTTGGTTTCCAAAACTATCGGCACTCGGGGTACAAAAAACTATCGGCACTCGGGGTAAAAAAAAATTGATCAGAAATACTTTTGACTGCACAAACTCATTACAAAATATCAATATTACAGGCCATATAATACTACGCGTAGCTAGTCTTATGCAAGTGAAATACTTTACGAGCATATTAACATTATTGGTGACGGTTGATGACGCGAAATCACAAGACTTTACGCATCTAAAGATTCAAACGCGCATATTATACAGCCGAGTATATATGTCGAGGTCATCGGTGATGCTAATAAATAAGCTTTTCCCATAACAAATTTTTATCGCTCAACGTGGCGATAAAAGTTTTCACTTTAAGTTGATATTATAAAAATATTATATTATACTGAATTTCAAAAGTTTAATAAATATAGTCATTGGTAACGCCATCTAGTTTAGAACTCGCAACAACTCCAAACATCCCCCATTTCCTGTCGTGCATGAATGGTCGCCACTTACCCTCTCGCAGCGTCTACCGCGCTGACGTGACCTACATATTTTTCGCTTGTTTCGCATCCCGCGCTCGGGATTCTATTGAAGAATCCAGGGGATATTACCGCGCCGTTATACGTGAAATCCTATAATACATTCGCTTCGCATCCGCACGGTGGAAGAACTAGCTGACCCGTGCGACTTCGTCTGCACCAAATCGGTTATTACCGGTTTCAATTGTACTTTTAAACGCGAAAAATTTAAATACATCTCAAAACCCGATTGCAGCGATACCTACTGTTTCAAATTGTGAATCCCAACTATCCAGGGACTCACTCAAACATATACCCAGTTGGTATGTGAGAAATATTTTAAAATATGCTTTGAACCCGTTCGCAGCATCACCTACCAGGTCCAATTAAGATAACAAATAACCTACATATATTGCCGATAAATGTCTTCCCAGTACGTTGTCCCAGTAACTTCTGTCCCAATAAGCCTACAACCCGTTCGTAACATCATCTACCGGGTTCAATTAAAATAAAAACTAACCTACGTATATTGGCAGTAATGTAAAAAAAGCTTGAGAGGTCCATGGACCTCCAATTGGAACGTAGTTCCTTTCCCTTTTTTGTAGGCGTTTACTATACAGTCAGTATAGTTTACATAATAAAATACCAAGTTGATAGAGTTAAATTGTAATTTAAACGTTAAAATATATTCATAAAATAAATAATGATAAATTAAACAATGAATGACATAATAACTATTTTCAACTTGTATTAAAAAATTTTCACACTACATTGTATTAAAGAAAAACATAAACATTAAAAAGATATGAGCAAGATGTGTCAACTGTCACTTGCCTGTGACTATTTGTCTAAGAGCTAGGCAACGGTTTACAAGTATGTATTAAATATTGAATTTAGTTGAGTAAAAATATACACAATTACTTTTAGAATTTAAGAAATTTTAAAAAATTATGTAGTTTAGACTCGTAATGCAAACATCTATAGGCATAGATACATACATGTATATGTATAACCTTTGCTACAGATAGCTAAAAAGGCAGTTGATATAATGATAATATACAAAATTGTTACACAGTATTATCCAAATATAATTTTCTTAAACATTAGCTTTCTATATATCATGTATAATAAGGTGTTGAATAAATCTCCAAACCTTCGGTTTATCATCAACGTTATATGCCTTTATACCTTATCAATTTGAGCCACGGCCACTCGAAAACCTTCCATTTCCCTCGAGTGTAGGAAGCTTTAATATAATTGGCAAACTCCAGTAGTACTATAGAGAATCCAGAGTCTTGATTAACTATACTAAGTCCTTACTCCTATGTGCAGGGTGTTGACTAGACCTTGATACATCGACACCGTAACCAACTATTATTACCCTATGATTGCAGGATTTATTGCTGGAATTTTTGAAAGATACCTAGAGTTATTTACGTGTGTGAATATTAATACATACAAACGGTTGCTTGCGTGCACACACACTCTATTGTCCTGCAATTTGTAGACCAAAAGCCGAAGAACCGATAAAATTGTGAACGGTCTTTAAATCACTGTATGGACTAAACATCACCCTTAAAGTTGCCTCGCGCCACTGCGCTGCTATGCTGTGGTATTGAAAAGTAATACATGCTGATGTGAATGATAATCAATATTTCATATACACATGTACTCAGAGATAATTCAAAAACGGCGCGTTAACTACGCGTTATTTTTTCAAAGTGAAGTAGCTGCTGAGTTCACTCTATGCCCGATCACTACTCTTTGTTGCACCATCTATAATACTTATTCCTTTAGATCTAAGGTCCATTTTAAAAGTTTTCACTGTTCATTTAAAATAAGGATTTAATACGAAATATATTATTCTACTGACACAATTTCCGTTTGATTTTCAAATAATAAAATTGGTCTTTATTTTTCAAGCGATAAAGTTTAATTTAAAATGAATGTATCGATGTCTTACGTTAATTTTACTAAGTCGAAAGAGACATTGATAATTTTCGCAGTTAATTTTACAGTTAATAAAATTTACAGTCATATTTTAATTACTTTATTACGTCTTCTTACTCCATTACGTAGAAAAGTCTAATTGAAATTTGAAACTCCCATAATGATTAGATTTAAAAAAATAATTTATTAATAATAGAAAATTATATAATGGTAAAGGAAGTAAATATAGCATATTTTATTATATTAGCAACCATCGAAAAATGAAAATTCATAACCAGTCGTCAGCTTTAAGTCAATCTGTAAAACCCTGTGGTTATATATACCTTGGACTATGATGAAAAACAATAATGTTAAAAACACTAGGATTATGGAGGTCGCATACCAGTATACTCTAACATCCTGAAGCCTGAAGCCAATAATGCAGTTCTATAAAAAAGATAATAAAAATGCATCACGTCCAAGGAGACGTACGGAATTCCTGTGAAGTATCCATATTGGAATACCAGTGTGGTCTGAACGGAAGCTACGACGGCATTTCGACACATACTTGCGCGGTTCACTTGGATACCAAAGCTACTTGCTACTCCATTCTGCTATGGATTGCATTGTTTACATTTGACAATCGAATGATATTATAGAATACTGGACAATTCTATCTCAATTTTTAATTATAATATATGTTATCGTTTCACCACAATTTGATTTAATGTCGGTGTATATCCAGTAAACAAGTGGATACTGTTTGTCTTAGATTACATTGTACTTAACACTTTTTTTTTTCGAACTGACTATGCTATTGACCAAGCAAGGTCTTAACAGCTTCACTGAACTACTCCTGTACTTAACACAAACCATAGTGCTACTATCACTGTCAAGCTACTTTAAAATGAAAACCTAATTATACGCGTTTCAAGCTAACATGCCAGATTACATTACATTTCATTAGAAAAAAATAGGTGGAAGTACTGCCAACAGAAGTGAAAACTCAAAACAATGGGATAAATGTGTACTTTAAAAAAAAAAAAAATCATTAATTGAGTCATCTCAAAATAAGCTAAATCCAATTTTAGCCATCCCTAATATTTTACATTATTTTTCAGGTCTTCAAATTTTTTTCATATAAAATATGATGAACAAAAAACAACTAAAAATCTTGTGAACGGCAAAATTTGAACTTCGTTCTCGGTGTTATAAAAACTGGAAATGTTAAAAAAAATAAAGATGTTATATGAACGATAAAATGGGATTCAGCTCATTATGAAACGTAAAGACACAATTATAGTCTGAATTATTTAATTTCATAATTTATTAATTTAAATTATTAACTTAGTTTGGTTTCCAAAACTATCGGCACTCGGGGTACAAAAATATATACATTTTTACATACAGTTTATTAATTGATCAGAAATACTTTAGACTGCACAAACTCATTACAAAATATCAATATTACAGGCCATATAATACTACGCGTAGCAAGTCTTATGCAAGTGAAATACTTTACGAGCATATTAACATTATTGGTGACGGTTGATGACGCGAAATCACAAGACTTTACGCATCTAAAGATTCAAACGCGCATATTATACAGCCGAGTATATATGTCGAGGTCATCGGTGATGCTAATCCATAAGCTTTTCCCATACCAAATTTTTGTTTTAATTGCTCAACGTGGCTATAGAAGGTTTCACTTTAAAAAATCATATCAGTGCAATACCTATGACTATTACTAAAATATTACAGACGCAACGAGATTAGTAAATGCAGCTTTCGGGATACGCAGACCCAAAGCACTGACAATACTGTGTGCCAATGTAATCAAAGGTTGGCTCTGAGCCCGACTGGACTCTTTGTGATTCCATCGCTACAGTCTCGCGTCACCGACTAGCTTTCCGACTCGCTTCCTCGTTTGAATGTTTACTTTACATAATATTTTACAGAGTCTGAATACAATTTTTGGTCAACCATAAAATACCTTCACATTTATTTAAGAATCTTCCAGTTTCACTGATTTTGTGATGGGTGCAATATTCTTGTATTTCTACAGCGCTAAAGTGCATTTATAAAAGAGAGAAATATCAATAATGCATAGAAGTAGATCGAAAAAAGTAACATAATAAGCTTAATCGATAGAGTCTAAGTTGCATCGCATAAGTCTGCATCAACGTTCTTCAATTTTTTTCTTATCCAATATATAATTCAGTAGTTCGAGTTTTAACTCTCCAAACGTGTAGTTAATTGTGTGAGCTATAGAGCCAATTAAACTCCACTTGCATATCCCATACATTAAGTGTTAGACATAATACTAGAGTAAATTGCATTTACGTAACGCTTGAGGATTAACCGACATTGCTGTTCGCATTAAAGCCTCATATTTCATGATCAGTCGATTAACATTCATATAATGATTTGCCTTCCTCTACGTTTTGTATTCTATTTCAATGACTGTTGTTTGATCTTGTAGTCTATCTATATGTTACCCAATAGATACGACTGTTTGTTTGTTTAAATCCGATACTCACGTATCAAATTAATAACTCAGCTGGTTTAAATAGTGTGAAGCTCTTTCGATGTGCTTTCATTTGGAAAGTGATACGTTCAATGAGTTCAGATACTTAATTTTAGCCATAAATGTATCCTAAATTGCAATTCTAACACACGAATAGGCCTATATATGTTAAATAAATATAATTAATAGTAGCATTGACTACGTAACCAGACCGTTCGAGAAAGACAAATACATAGATGAAAACTTTATTAAGATGTAATAGTGAGTATAAAAATATAGCAATAAAAATATACTTTAAGAATATACTAATATATATATATAATGAAGGCCACTACTTAAACCTGTCTATACTTATCAGCTGTTTGTGAAAAAGTAATGTATATATATATATATATATATATATAATGAAGGCCACTACTTTAACCTGTCTATACTTATCTGCGGTTTGTGAAAAAACTAATGACTAAGAATAAGTACTTAAATACATTTAAATAATTTTTAGAAATGTCTGTTTGTTTGTAAACGCACGTGTCACTGCTAAAGAACAGCGTTTACAATAAAACAATACGAAATTCATATAGCATATCCACAAGTAATATTTAATCTATGTCTCATTAGTCACAGTTCACAGTCAACTGTCATCATTCGTCACTCCTAAGCTACTGAATAGTTATAGAACACATTTTGTAGCTTTATTTTTAGACACTTGATTTTTACCTAATAATATGATGTGTTAATAGAATATTTATAAATTTATTATAGTTCTAAGAAACTATGATTTTTAAGCACTACGCGTTGCGCAATGGCTGGACTGGGGTAAACGGTTTGGTGCGCTTGCTCAGCAGAGAAGTAAATGGATTAAATTGTTTACAATGAAAGTTTGTAAGCAATTTTTGTTTTAGATTTATTCATGTTTTTTTTCTCTCTACATAAAATTACTTGTTAAGTTAAAAAAACAACACCAATGAATTCATGCTAATATTTGATACCACACTCACTTGTCATACGAGTATATACCTAGCCAAGTCAAAACCAGTAAATACGATATCTGTATGAACTGTTTAGCGAACTAACGTATAATGTTTCACTGACGTCTACCTGTTCCTGTATTTACGACAACAAAGCTATTCTCAGTGTCTGTTACAGCTTAATTCAGGATACATACGAGAGACTTATTCAAAGTTCTATGTTAGTTATTGTATCAAACTGAGCTAGCTTTACGTAACGTCGTTTAAATTTCCGTGGACTATTTCAGAAATAGATTTGGGAATATACGGAATTTATATTTACTCTGATACATTTAAAGCAGAACAAGTATGGATTATTCATTTTATGATAAAACGTCGTTGCAATTCTTCAGTGAGTAGATAAGTTTCAGTTGTGATATTCCATTGTTTTTACATAAAAGATATTTGAGTGTAATTGTAAGGCCTGCAACACCCTTTCTGCTCATTATCTTAGTCAGTAGTATAGATATACTAAAATTGCCAATATTACGACTAGCAGAACATTGCATAAATCTATAATTATTAAGGTAACACTTGGGAATTATTTTATTGTTATATAAATATTTACTCTGCTACTATTCCTTCAGTAATACAAAAAAAAAAAAAACAAATTATGTGTGTGAGAAATACAATTAATGCCAACTGTGTGGTTATTGCGGTCAACTATGTAATAAGCTCCAATGGGTTACAGTTAATACGAAATACAAATATTCAAAAAAATATATTCAGGCACACCTGTATTTGCAATGGGATGTCCAAAAGGTCCGCACAAATGGTCGATATGATTGAACGACAAAAGGCAAGCCAAAGGGTTGCGTCTGATGCTAATCAGAAAACTAACCGCCAGTCCAAGTGACATACTTATCACGTATATAGGCAAAGTACTACTTTCTTATCATAAGAGACTAAAAATACACCGAGTAATGAAGAGAATGAGAACAAGTCATCCATTTGCAGTATTGCCATATTGTGAAATAAAATTGCAAATGAACAAGTCAACGTCAATCTGTCAACTCTGTAAATATTTTTGAATATCACCTTGCTATCTTTTGCTTTACTCACTTCCTCATTTTTTAAAAGTAGTTTTTCAAACACAATTAAACAAGAATTAGTTAAATAGGTGCAAACGTTCTGATGTGATTCATGTGCTTACATATATTCGGCAATTAATTGTTATTCGTATAGATTATATGCATTATATGCTAATGCAGTATAAAGGCAAATGTAGGTGGTAGAACCTCGCTGAACCTATTATTGGTCTCAGCATGAATGGGTCGGCTCGCCCGGGGTAGTACCGCCCTCTCACAGAAAACCGACGTGAAGTAACAGTGTTTGCATTGTTGCGTTTCGTTCGGTCAGTGAGAGCGCCGGTTACCACCCCCCCTCCCCTCCTCTCTCCATCACCTCCCCATAG
>MU160839.1:0-19624 GCA_015888305.1 Antheraea pernyi | reverse complement strand
AGCTCCATCTCGGAACCGGGATCTGAGCTGGAGCTTTGCGCGGGTGCGCGGCCTCGATCCGTCGGATTCAGCGGCGAATCCGGCGAATCTAAAGACGACTCCGAGTCGGACTCGAGAGCCGCAAACGCGTTCGAAGTCGCCACGCGGGGCGTACATTGCGAGTCCTCGGAGGACTCGGAAACAAACCTTTCGTAGACCGAGCTAAGCGACGTTTCGTCGCATCCGTTCGCTATAAGAGCGGCGCAGAACCTATCTAAATAGTCTTTGCGATCCATACCGGTGGATTGAGGGGGACGCGGAACAACCTCCCCGCCTGAGGGGCAGGGGGGCACGCCTTAACGGTTTTTACGGGACTATCCCGAGTCCGGACCAAAAGAGCTGTGGGCGAAGTGCAATGCCTCACAGATGAACCTACGAAGCCTAGGGGGGAAGCCCTAACACTTCTTTCTTGAACGCCTTACGGAGACTCGACGCGTACTGATAAGTACGATTTCAGGCACTGAAAAGTGCGGTTTACAGGCGCACCGAAAAGTGCACTCTTTGTCACTCCGAAAAGTGACAAAGCCCGGCCTTGCGGCCGCCTATACGATTGACGTGGATTGACACTCGAACGAACGATTGACACCTTGTTCTAGAACACAGAAAATAACAGTTAGAAAAAAGCAAAAGAAGCAAAATAAATTATAAAAACTTACTCCGCTTGCTCTGCTTCGCTTCGGACCTGTGAACAGCACACGAAAACACAGAAAAAAAACAACAAAGGAAATAGCAGGTAGGTGCGTAAGCGAAAACAAAAGATCTCACTCAAACACGTGGGTCGGTGTAAGTTACGAAAAAAACACGGAGCGCACGTGCGTACGCTACCGCGTCCAGATCGGAACTCCTCGTGTGTCAACATGGCAAGTGTCGCTCCTTATATGGGCCGCCGCGACGTAGCTACCGGCCATTTTTATTCGATTATAGCAATACATATATAAATATAAACACAAAGTATTTATATTTATGAAAGCCAAATCTGTCCATTAAATATTTTTCGAAAATTTTGATCGGGGTAGGCTTTGTTATCGATATAGAAGCTAAAAATAATCCTTTTACAATTTTTTTCTGTCTGTCCCTGTGAACACGTATCACTCTGAAAGTACTCTATCAATTTTGACGAAACTTGACACAGTGATAACTAATATTACAAGGTTACATCTAGGATACTTTTTGTCCCACAAAATGCAAGGAGTTCTCCAGTATAACGAAAGCAAAAATTTGTAGTTAATGTAACTAGACTTTTTTGTGACACCTTAGTCCAAGAGCCAGCAACGTTGGAAGAACGAGAACTATAGAAAAGCTGGTTCTTTAATATGAAGATATATTATGCCCTTACAAACAGGGTTCAGAATACCTGGTTGCCGGTTAACGTTGTGTTTTTTAATGCGCATCACACCTTTACAGTTCAAAATTTTGATTTATAAATAATTTTAGGAACTTTTTTTTAATAACTTTTAAACGCTATTAAAAACATGAATTTATGACTGCCAGACAATTTTGTTATTGACAATAATGTGCCCGATGATATTCTTTATAAATAAAATAATACATTTCAAACTATGTTATTTTTTCCATTGCAAAGAACTTCATTTTATTAATCATTATGATATTGAGATTTAATCGTAAACAATGAAAAACAACGATAAACGTAGATATATGATTTGGGACTGACGCCTTCTTGAATACATGCTTCTATAACAGGCGCTGCCACAATTATCGCTATCTTTATCATACAGTCAGCTATAGCTAAGTTATCCTATACAAATTATTCTTAATTTATCCTCTTTTATGTCTAAATAAAATAATATTAAAATTACAAGTATCTTAACATGGTTTGAACATACTTACTTTATTTACAATAAATAGGATGAGACACATTATTGTTAGTAACAAAAATTCTGGCAATAATAATTTCATGATTTAGAAGCGTTTCAAAGTTAGTGAAAAACAAAAAATTCAAAAATTATATAAAACTCAATATTTTTGCCTGTAAAGGTGCGATATGTACTAATAAACGCAACGTTTACCAACATGGCAGCCAGGTAGCCCGCACGCTGTTCGGAAGAACATAAAGGTATATAAAAAACTGGCTTATCGAAATTCGTTGTCGAAACCGTTCCTAGTTCTTAATCGAATAGTTACAGGCAAATGACATTTGACATTCGTGCTCATATCTTTTTAATATTTATATTTTTCTTCAATACAATGGCGTGTGAAAAAGTTTTAATACAAGTTGAAAATAGTTATTATATCATTCACTGTTTAATTTATCATTATTTATTTTATGAATATATTTTATCGTTTAATCGACAATTTAACTCTATCAACTTGATATTTTATCATGTAAACTATACTGATTGTGTAGTAAACGTGTACAAAAAAGGGAAAGAACTTCGTTCCAACTGGGGGTCCCTATGGAGGTCTATACCTCTAAAGATTTTTTTTTACATTACCGTCAAATTTTGTAGGTTAGTTTTTATTTTAATTGAACCCGGTAGATGATATTACGAACGCGTTGTAGGCTTATTTTAAAAGATTTCTCAGATACCATCTGGGTATATATTTGAGTGAGTCCCTTGATAGTTTGGATTCCATCTGGGTATATGTTTGAGTGAGTCCCTTGATAGTTTGGATTCACAATTAGAAACCGTAGGTGTGGGTGCAATCGGGTTTTAGATATATTAAGTTTGTTTGCATTTGAAAATACAATGAAACCAATGATAATAGAATTGTTGCAGACGAAGTTGCACGGGTTAGCCAGTATTACATAAATCTCCACATTTTAAACAGTTCATAAAGAGACATTTAAAAAGTCATATCCCAAACACGCGAGAGACAATAATATAAACATTACGTGAAGCCAATAAAAGGGAATCGCGCTGAAATATTCACAAGTCAAACGCGAGTGTCTGCGGCATGAATAATATATTGAGATTTCAACTCGGTCTGTATTATATTATAGCCGAAATAGCATGAAAAATATTAAGCTAAAGAGACAAAATATCTACTTATTCTGTATCAACTCTTGTGTCTCCGCAATCATCAATGATTTGACTTGCATTATATTTATAGAGAAATACTCAAAGAAACTGCACAACTTTTAGTTTTTTAACAAACAGGCTATTTATAAAAAATATTAATCATAAATTAAATCAATAACCCTAAGCCTAGAAATGGAAGCGACTCTTGGTCTTCGTAATAGTGTTAAGCTTTACAACAAAGTCCCAGTACATGTCAGGCGTGTTTCGGTGTCAAAAAGAGCGGATCATTATGTGAACGATGGATGGAGGAATTGACTCCTCTCTGTGTATCCACTAAAAACGATTGTAACGTGTAACGTATTGTAATATACTATATATATATATATACTTATATATATATATATATATAAGATTAATATTGGAACAAAGAATAAAACTTGTATGTGTTGCTCTGTAAACATAGAAAGTTTATTTATTGCATAATAAATTACATAAAACTATGCTAAATTACATAATACATAAATACCCACCTGTAAACGTAGACCCTTTCCCCTTCCCCTACCACTTCCCCCTCCCACATACACAGGCTGGCAACGAACTTGCGACTCCCCTGGTGTTGCTAGTGTCTATGGACGGTGGTGATCAATTAACATCAGGTGGCCCACCTGTTCGATTGCCTTCATTGACATAAAAAAAAAGTTAAAACCACCACGGGTTTGGACAAACAACCCAGCCATCGAGAGAAAACGCCATAAAACATGATTACGTTTATCTTTTAAAAAAAAATATATCTACAATACTTTACACGTTACAATCGTTTTTAGTGGATACACAGAGAGGAGGCAATTCCTTATATATATATATATATATATAATATATATATATATAAAATATACTTGTTAAAAGATAAGCCCGATCGAGTTTCATACCGGTTCTTCTCAATGTCTAGGTTGTTTTCCGAACGGGTTGTAATGTTGACGTTCATAAGTGCCTTATTAGGGTCTACATTGAAAAAAAATATTTTTGATTTTGACTCTGAATTGTAGCCGTTACAATACATTCCATACTTGACTTGATAACAGATTCGCAATTATAAATGTATAGTTAAAATTAGTCATTAAGATAATAACATAATAGTACTGTTTATTCATGTTATTTTAATGAATAGATACTTTAATAGATAATTATTAACTATATTATCCATTACAGAAACACTTTCCTTGATCTTCATTAGACAAAACTGGTAATTGATGTGTACATACCTATATAATAATTTTATAGATAACAAAAGACTTGCCCTGAGATGGATTATAATGAGCAAGAATTTATTTCCACGAAGATTTTTCAGTGTACGCGACAGGACTGTGTAATTTGTTTGACTAGCTTTTTGTGTTCCGCTGAGATGGATAGCCAAGTGTTTTATGGAGAACATGTATAAATGTTATAATGCAAATATCAATATCTCTGTAAATATAGATCTCCTAGGAATAACAGAAATGATTACGCTATGATTTTAGCTAGGGTTAGATAATCTGAAAATTTGGATTGGCTTGGCGAGGTGAGGATATTATAACAACAAATATCACAGATGTAAGCAAAATAAAGTTTTATTGTTGGAATCACGAAGGTAAATAAAGAAAACATACATATAGTTAATTAGATATGTCTAACAATAACACCCTATTTAGCCACATGTTGCAGTACGAATGAGTCGTACTACAGCGTTGATTTTCTATGGGGTACCATAGGATGGTAGGTATGGACGTGTGGTCGGTGTTATCTATATTCCTGTAAATTCTACATATAGGATAGGTTTCTTTGTCTATTTTAAAATAACGCTTCTTCAACGTGCTATATTTTTATCCTTTGGTAATTGATGATGAGATTGTAACTAAAAATAATAGAACGATTACTGTTTTTCTAAAACATTCCGCTTTTCGTCCTGCTTCATGTGATGAATGTCATCGATAATTTAATATATTTTACACGCGTCTTTACAGTAAAACATCTGCAACACATATTGTTTCATTATTAAGTTCCATATCAATTAACATACATTGATTTTTTTTTCATATCAACAGCATATTCACAAAAATCCCGAGCAACAGACGCCTCACTCCCGTTACATTTTATAGCATCACAAAGTACACAATCTCGTTTAAATTCATTGCCATTATCCGATACGATGTGACGCGGCCAGTTGGCAATATTTCCCGGGGAAAATAATAACAAAAGGGCTTGTCCGGGACGCGGATTTTAATGCCAGGGGATGAGCAGGAATGAATTCAACAAGACTCTTTCAGTGTACGCGTTGAGACTCGGTAATTTGCGTGGAGTTTTTGGGTCGAGTCAGAATATATGGGCCTCTTATATGGATTCTATGAATAAGTTATCTTACCGTAACAGTGTTTGCGGGTATTCAAATAAAAACTTAAACCTCTTCCATTTATAACGCTAGTATCTAGTGTTATCTTAGTAGGATTTTGATAGCCAAAAAAACTTTTGTTCTTGTTATAGTCTGATGTTTGACACAGACCTTATTTGATGATAATAAATCGTTTATTTGTTTTATACTAAATGTATGTTATTTTTAGTACAATTGAATCTCAATAAAAAAATGTATTCTATAATAGATATAACAAAAATATAAGGATTTGTCAAACATTGTACTATCTAATTATAATTTTGTAGCTCAATAAGCTCTATTGTCAAATTGAAGAGTTATAAAAGAGAATCAAAACGAAGTATCCAGTTGAATGCACACAAAAGGCAGACAGTATGTGTTAAATGGCCAGAGGTACAAGGCATTCCAGCGCATAGTAAAAGTTAAATAAAAGCTTGCTCCGACTCCACTTTCAGCGGTCCGACGGAAATCCATCGGCTTCGCAGGCTCTACGCTCTAATTTCCGGTTCGCGCCGCTCCGTGAATGAAAAGTGGTGTTCCTTAGCTTTTACGTGCCGGAGCGGTAAGATGATTAGTGGATTGTGTTTGACTTTTATGTTATTTTATGTTGGCAATTTTATTTAATCATATTAATTTATAAGGTGGAAATACTTTTTTATTATGGTCTTATCTATTTACGTTGTATTCATATGAGAAGGTAGAGTTTTGTCATAGACCCTTTATAATTTATTATCTTTTAATTTATCGCCTTTCGGAATTAGCCAGTACATGAGTCGTTGCATTTCAAAAAGAGCTAAATCCAATTTTAATCGTTCATATCAATCATTTTGACTTTTTACAGATTTCCAGTTTTTATTCACTTATTTTATTATTGTAGCACAGCAAAGTGACTGCACTGTGCCTGGTGGTGAGCTCAGTACAATCCAAAAATAATGGCGACTACCGAGAGATGCATTAACCCTCGCCAGTCGCCGCTGTCATGCCGGCCTGCGTGAGCGAACAACCTCCATCCGTGTCCAGAGGTGACCAGTGTTAATCATCTCACCGGTACTCGAGCCACAGCGAAAGTCATTCACTACTGGATATGTATAAGCTGATCCCGAAACGCGACGCGCAGAACCAATCACTATTCGGGCTTTTTCGCTACATGCATGGTGGTCGCGACCCAGTTGGGCTTTAAAACCCTACCGAGAATGAAGTTCAAATTTTGCCGTTCTTGTTTTTAGTTTTTTTAATGATCTTCATATTTTACTTGTACAATATTTAAAGATCTTGAAAACTAACGTCAAATATTAGAAACGGCTAAATTGGATTTAGCTTATTTTGAAATGTAACGACTCATATATCCAAATGCAAAGAAATTTAAGACCGGCATTACAGCGATGACTATCGATAAATTGTAGATTTTAGAATTTCTCTGTTTTACTTTTTTCACTTTGCCATAACTGATTTAAAAAATGGGCCGTTTGTTATACGTGAATACGTCTTTAACTGGGCGATATTTTCTATATAAATTATTATTCTTTATGTATGTCGTAATCATAAGAAGTCCTCCGGGTTTCCATGTTTTGTTTATGATGGCAATTGGTCCATTTAAATGGTTCAGGAAATAAATCAACTAAACAAATAATTACTGTGTTATAACTTTATTAATTATAGGTCTGTGCGAACCGCTCGGCCGCATTCTCTTTTCTACGTTGCCGACACTGCTTGACTCGGTAATATAGTGTTTTATTGGTACCATTCGATTGGTTTGAGATGGTCTTTCCAACCCTATACATCTCTGTTAGACTCGATTCGATTTTGCTTTTCGACACGGGCCGACATTATATATTTTTGACGTGAATACGTCTTTAAATTTGCTATCATATAGGGGCAATTGAAAAAACCTAATGATAACAAAATTGGGCGATACAGTTTGGGAATGTAGTTTGGAATCTATTCTCTACATCCAAAATGAAATGATACCACTGTATAGTTAAAGGATCAAAGAATTTATTACGGTAAGTTAAAACTGTAAGTGCCACCAATTCGAGGTGATTCTGCTGCTTTTTGAGATTTCCATTTAGTATAACTTTAGGCTCGGTGAAGCTACGACATTTGTTTATGTTTCAATGGAAGCTCTTATCAAAGTCTATTAATTACATAGAAAACATTAGTGTAAAATCGTTATTGTGTATATAATAAGGTGTTACAATAAAAAAAATGGGGTGAGGCTGTGTCACTGTGGATTTCTTGGTGTTTGAAATCAGCAATACGTCGTGGGCTGGCTTGCTAATTATGCCTATACCTGCCTTCGTGAAGAGGGTTGTGGCCTGACAATGTGACTCTTATATTCAATTGGTGACTGTTCTTTTATATGCTGATATAAATTTATTATTTGCATGACCGTAGAAGAACATGCCAAATATACTGTGTAATCTACAACCCATTTTTGGATTGGGAAATAAGAATAAATATTTTTTTTTATGAAATAAACTTAATATTTTAACAGACTAACAAAAAGGCTCGAATTATCCTGAACCGGAAATTAGTGTCTTCGAAGCGGTCACGTGGAAACCTCGGGTCGTCGACCGGAAGTGACAAATTTCCGGTCGCTAAAGTGGCCGATGGCTATAACGTAAAATTAGATACCCATTGTATCAAATTTCCGTTTATGTCACATCTGTATTTAATCTATCAATCATCTTTACACGGGAACTTGTATAGAGAAAAGGAGAGTCACTGTATCATGTTTATCAGCACGTGTATGTTGGTAGTGATCAGGCGAGTACAGACGCACTTGAATACTAAATATATAGCGAATGAATCCGCGCCTAAGCATACCACTAAGGCGGGTATACGTCAGAAACATATAGTGGTCAGTTGATATTGATCCCTTATTTTCATTTTCTGTTATTACCTTGTATTATTATAACGAAAACTCAACGCGATCTCCCAATTTCTTAACGGATGAATTTTCCAAATCCCTTTGTTACTGCTCATCTACGTTAAATAAGGAAGTCTTGCGCAAAATTTCATACGAAAGCCATTTTAAATTTTTTACTTAAGTTACATTTTTCCCCAATTTTTTTTATAATTAACTAGCTGTCGCCCGCGGCTTTACTTGCGTTAATGTAGATTTCACTTATCCGTCAGGAACAGTTTTTTTAGGATAAAATGTTATTTTATATGCTATTATACCTTTAAAACCGTTAATATAAAATTTCATGATGATCGAGTCTGTTTTCATGTCGTTCTTGTATAAATGATTGAATGAGATAATCATTCAACAGTGTTAACATTGCATCGGTAGCATTCACATACATTAGTTTTAGTCTCTTTTGTATTTTAAAATAAATTAAGTTTGAAGTAACTTGGTTTTCTTTTGGAAGCAGGACGCTTTTTAACCTTCGTAATTAATTACTTTTACCAGCTGTCAATATTAAAATGACACAAACCTAAGCCTATCCGTTTATGTTACGTGTTAAAAAAATTGCTATGCATGATTTTTGTGGTCTGAATACATAAATTACGTAGCACAAGTTTAATGTTTTGTTAAAATAGTATATTTTTTTAAAAGTCACTATAAGGATAGTGATATGTTTGCATTCTATATTACATATAAAAGATAGACGTTGAAAGTTAGACAATAAAAGAATATTATTTCAAACATCGCACAATGAGACAACGCAAACAATTTACGAGCCAAATAAATATGAATTTAATTCAGTTTTAATATAATTCTGTAATAACGTTTTACAAATATAGCGTTGCAAATGTTATTTTATAACTAAACAATTGATATGATACCATTTTTATATAAGTTTTTGTATCGTTGAACAACTTAGTACACGTGACTTCGTTCAAATGAATCCAAATCATTGTAAGTTCACGTGACTCAAATACGCTTGTTTTGTGTATTCAGCAGAAGTTTTAGAAATATATCACTACGAATGTTATTTTATAACTTCACAGTTGATATGATATCATTTTTATATAAGTTTTTGTATCGTTGAACAACTTAGTACACGTGACTTCGTTCAAATGAATCCAAATCATTGTAAGTTCACGTGACTCAAATACGCTTGTTTTGTGTATTCAGCAGAAGTTTTAGAAATATATCACTACGAATGTTATTTTATAACTTCACAGTTGATATGATATCATTTTTATATAAGTTTTTGTATCGTTGAACAACTTAGTACACGTGACTTCGTTCAAATGAATCCAAATCATTGTAAGTTCACGTGACTCAAATACGCTTGTTTTGTGTATTCAGCAGAAGTTTTAGAAATATATCACTACGAATGTTATTTTATAACTTCACAGTTGATATGATATCATTTTTATATAAGTTTTTGTATCGTTGAACAACTTAGTACACGTGACTTCGTTCAAATGAATCCAAATCATTGTAAGTTCACGTGACTCAAATACGCTTGTTTTGTGTATTCAGCAGAAGTTTTAGAAATATATCGTTGTAAATGTTGTTTTATAACTAAAGAATTGATATGATATCATTTTTATATAAGTTTTTGTATCGTTGAACAAGTTAGTACACTTGACTTCGTTCAAATCAATCCGAATCATTGTAAGTTCACGTGACTCAAATATGCTTGTTTTGTGTATTCGACAAAAGTTTTAGAAATATATCGTTGCAAATGTTATTTTATAACTAAAGAATTGATATGATATCATTTTTATATAAGTTTTTGTATCGTTGAACAAGTTAGTACACTTGACTTCGTTCAAATCAATCCGAATCATTGTAAGTTCACGTGACTCAAATATGCTTGTTTTGTGTATTCGACAAAAGTTTTAGAAATATATCGTTGCAAATGTTATTTTATAACTAAAGAATTGATATGATATCATTTTTATATAAGTTTTCGTATCGTTGAACAAGTTAGTACACTTGACTTCGTTCAAATCAATCCGAATCATTGTAAGTTCACGTGACTCAAATACGCTTGTTTTGTGTATTCGACAAAAGTTTTAGAAATATATCGTTGCAAATGTTATTTTATAACTAAAGAATTGATATGATATCATTTTTATATAAGTTTTCGTATCGTTGAACTAATTACTACACGTGACTTTGTTAAAATCAATCAGAATTATTGTAGATTCGCGTGACTCAAATATGTTTATTTGGTTTATTTTGATTTAAATTTTTTTACTAATTTGGCCCTAGTACATTTTCTGTTTGCACTGCATTTAAAAACGAATTAAGGCAAAAATTTATGAAAAACGATACGGTTTAGGGTCAGGCATGATCATTCAAAGTGTGAGCAAAGACTGGACTCTAGCTATAGTACCTCGTTGCGTCTCAACAAACATAACTGTTCACAAAGGGTGAGGCCACGTTAGCCGGGTTTTCACAGTGGACCTGCTCGTTCGAGTACTAGGTGTTTAAGTCTGTTTCAGAGTGTAAGTGGGTGCCGGGTGCATGAAGTTCAAATTTTACCGGGTGCAGGCTAGTGGCATCTACGTATATTTGAACCACACGTACTTGTACAAAAAACGAAATAACTGTATACGCCCGCGCCCGCTTTAGAAAAGATACGTGGTAGCGTGACCTCTATTAATGCTGCTTCAGCCTGCCAGCCTTAAATGGTCGATCACTTTTATATACGTAATTTTGAGAGAATATAGTCGCGGATACAGCTAGTGATATTCTAAAAAGTAGAAGTCTAGTCAAAATCGATTCGGACATGTCGGGTTCCGGGATGAGTCGTTCAAATAACCAACCGGGGTAGTAGAGATATGTATCCAATTGAGTCGGGATTCTATACCACATAATTTACCATCTTGCAGAATCAGCCATCTTACATCTAACTGCTGAGAGGCCTACAGGTTGACATAGCTATAGTTTGTAGATTTCTCGTTCTTCGCCATTATATTATTTTGGATTGCATTCTGCTTGCCATAAGTATCGACTAGTAATTTTGCCATAATACTAAAAACATGTTTCTAATATTTTATATACATATTCGTATATCTGAGTAGATGTAAGTATATGTATATAAAATATTAGAAACATGTTTTTAGTATTATGGCAAAATATGTAGTTTCAAATTTTAACAGTGAACACTATTTCTAAATAATCTTTATTCGTTACTGAAAAGCTTATATTATTCGTATGTAGTGAGTACTTACAATAGCTTAGTATAATCAGCCATCATATGTTAACTAACAGAAAATGTTAATGATGTATGAATTTAAAATGTAAGAAAAGTAAAAAAGAGTGTCTGTGTCCACGGTGAAAACTTTTGATATTAAACAATAAATTTATCCGAATCAGACACCTCGAGAATAACAGCAATAATATTATATAAGTAACTGTACTATTATTTCTAACCTTAATACGTTGCGATTATTTTTACGTATAAAATAAGTGGGTTTGAACAGTTTGTGTTTTTGAATCATGTATGATTTCCAACCAAGTATAAATATATTTAAATAAATTAATAAACCAATATTATCATTCCCTTTAATTATTTTTTTTTAATGTTGACACTGTGTTTTTTCGGCGCCAAATGAATAACAAAAGAAGTAAAGTAGTTAAAGTTGATTTCATTTACAAATTCATCAGCACCTATCGGTTTGGAGTTTAAGCAATCAATTTAATTAAATCGTTTCAATTAGTTCGAAAAATATAGTCGTTACTTTCTAACAAGAACAAGAATTGGAGTTCATGAATTCAGACATCAAAAAAACAGTCGATTAATGTCGACGATAGTCACGAAGCAGTGGAAGTCTGACAACGACTGTTTTCATCAGCGAGACGTTGAAACAAAAAATACTACCGCAAAAAATATTATATCATCGTTTTTCGGTTCCGTAGAATAAGTAAAATTTTCACTAAGACGTACCCTGGACAAGCAGACGTGATTCCAAATTCACTGGCTCGCAAAATTCTTCACCACATTAAACGAATTTTAATTAATATAAGGGTTCTGATTATATGAGACAAGAAGGCTGCAGGGCATTAACATTATCGTGATGGTAAAAAATCTAACCATAATACCTTGCTTTAGTGTCTCACATTTCAGCGTCAACTTCAAGTATTTTTCAAGCATATTATTAGTACAAGAAATATGTCTATGAAAGACTATAATCTACGCTAGTAAAAAATATAAAACGTAATAAAAAGCTTAAACTTGATGAATACGATGTTGTAATACTAGAATAAATTATGCATTGTAATGTAAAGTAATCTGGAGTCGCATATAACCGAGGGCTTTGTTGCGCCGTTAAGGAACTGTAAATTGCCTCAAATAAATCTTGAACAAAGTTTCCTTGGTAACAAACAACTCGGAAATCTAATAGTATAAGCATAAATAGAATGGATATAGTGCTCTGACATAATATATATATGTCTTGGCGGATGACATTAGAGGCGACAATTAAAGGTATGACGTCAATCATAGACGACATCCTCCTTGTCTTTTATTCGATCAGTCACTCAAGACCAATCAAGCACTTAATAATAGAAGCATTTACCTTAAACAACAGATACAGTAATACACTACTGACTATAGTTACGTTACGTATCACGCAGACAAGAGAATGGACCGTCGCTCCGCGCGAGATTAAACCCCGTACCGTTATCGCTACGCCTTTTGCTATATAGGCTTGGTTCATATTAACGTTTACGTTGACATAAATAATAATATCTGAAATGTCGTATTGAATATATACATACTGCTTCAAATATCCTGGTCGCATAACCTAATCAACGTTAATTAATCAAACTGTGGACTTTTTGAAATCTGGTTGTGTTTACCCGCTTTTCAACACTCATTCGTCATTGTAATTTCTTTAAGCTAAAATCTGGTTTGGTGACCATATCAAATCCAAATTTAATTATCTTGTTGCTGATGTCATAATCTACAAAATTGCTATCTCGTGATTGGTTTTCTGATAAATTAAACGGAACTCCAGAAACACGCACATCATTGTCGCGTTTTTATGTATTTCGAATAGCAAAAACAATCTTTCCGTATCTGGCTGTACTATATACAAGGAATGAGAGCTTTTTTTAACAGTCTTCGCAAAGGGAATAAGTTACTATATTCGTGTGTATATATTTTTTATATATCTTCGTCATTTGTGAACCAATTGAAATGTTTTTTTCCTTTGTATCTAAACTATTGTCATGATCACAGACTTTATAAATGTATAAACATTTCGCGTTCCAAGTGCAAAGATGACGCTCATGATCTTTTTAAATTATCAATCGCATTGTAAATCTTTTAAATAAAAAAAACAATTGTTAGACAATAAAATGTTTTGACATAAAGCCCTATACAACTGCTGTGATATGCAGTTTTTGTATTGCCACCCGATTAGACTTTAGACAAAATAATATACACCAGTTTACTTAATATGGTATATACTGTTACAAATAAATTGTCAATCAAAATTAAGAATACTTTAATTAATTTAGGCTCTAATAAGGCGCTTATGAACGTCAAAGCTAACACTGGTTCGGAAAACAACCCAGTCATGAGAAGAACCGGCAAGAAACTCGATCGGGTTAATCTTTTTAACAGATATATATTTACAATACATTACACTTTACAATCGTTTTTAGTGGATGTACAGAGAGGAGTCAATTCCAGACATGAGCATTTATTAGCATCACTATAATAGCCTTGTGATAACAAAACCCACTTGACATGACGCTTAAACTTAACAGTCCGGTAATTCGGTAATATGTTTTGGGACTTTGTTACAAAACCTAATACTATTAACTAAAAAAAAATATTACTGGTTTTACTGAGTTTGAAACATGGGACGACTTGTGCTATATCTTAGGACCCTTGTTCTAAATCGTGATTATTGAGTAGTCTGGCATATATTGACGGTTGCTACTGTATTATTATTACTCACAAAATCTACACAAGATAGTCATCTAAAGTTTGTTTTGACTAATGTTTGCAGAGTCGGTTGCCAGTGCGGATACAAAGGTGCCTTTAATCAAGTCGATCCCGGGCCGGGTAAACTCTGTTGATTGTTATCCTTTGGTCTGTGACTTGTTGGCCGATACATATATTATCATACTATTAATTTGTTGATTAATCTATTGATGCTACATTATTAAATTCATCGTCGATTTCCAAATGAATTTCAATAAGAAGAGAAGTTTATTTCGCCATCTTCTCATTCTTATCCCACCTAAATAGGGTTACATGTAAACTCAACATCTTTTCTTCTTCCACTCTCTTCTGTTAGTTATCAATACATTCGCACAATCTATTAATCTCTCCTTCATTCTTCGTTGTTTTTTTTCTATCCACTTTCACATTTAATATTTTTCTAGTTATATGTTTTTCATACTTCGTCATGGCATACTCATACCATGTTAATGTTTTATTCAATTTCTCTGTGACTGATACTATTGTTATTCTTGATATACTCATTGCTAATCGTATCTTTATTAGTTACATACTTACACTACATATACATCTTAAAATTCGTATTTCTGTTACATATAATCTTTTTGTACTGGAACCTGAAAAAGTAAAATACTTTTCACAACCCAGCATATACATCACGACAAGTCTTAGTTATGCTTTGTAGGTTTAACGTTTGAACAAAATCTCATCTGATGTTAAATGACGATGTGGTCTAAGATTTTAAACACGCTAAAACTACAACAGGGGCTCTCGAGTGCACCCACAGGTGCTTGACGACAGATTTTCAACTTGAGAGTGGTAGCTAACGGACGGCGGACTTAGTAAAAGCCCTACCACCATACTGTTGATTTATCACGGTTTTTCTTCACCGTAAGCTCCAACTTGGCAACTAGGATTCGAACTTATGTTTATCGACACAGTGTCCAAATACGCTATCAATTAAGCCATCACCGCTTAAAAAGGTTATGAAACATCGCTTATAATCATCGACCATCGCCATTGGATTTCGCTAACGTCTTCGCTTCGTCCCAAGAAACATGGTTTTCATCTTTATCTATGCAACAATTAAACATATTATCATAATTTATAAGGCTAAGTAATGTAATCTAACTGATAACTGGGGGCTGATGCTACGAGTACGCGTCTGCAGGAAGTGTACCTCACATTCCCCTTGCAAGTGATCCCCGGGTTCTGCTAAAGCGTAACAAATCTTGTCCGCTGCACTGTTCCATATAAACTGAACCTCGCAGCGACAAATAGAGTAATCAATCAATCGACGATAATGAACAACGGATACTCTATATAGCCATACAATTAAACTAAACCGACAAACCATAAAGTTACAACAAAAACATTTAAAAAAATTGAGAAACCGAGTTTAAATTGCTTACTAGTAATTATAGAGTTTTTTCTATTCTGAATGGAATTCAGATTTGAATTCTAAAGATCTCTGGACCAACGACCTACTAAAATTTACGAAAACCTATAAAATATGAGTAAAATAGAACTGATAGTTATGGCGATTCTTGGGAGTGTGCTATGTCTCGCAGTATATATGTAATTTGATGTTGTAATTATTTTGAAATATTAAAATATATTCTACACTAGTAGATGTAGCTTTGTCCGCGTTCTTATGTTTATAAGTATTGACAGTATACATTATATTCGTGTAACTCTACGTTATATATACACATATATATATATACACAGCTCTCAGATGATAGGACTTGTTCAAACTTGCATGACACTTATCGTTTTATTTCTGCCAATTTATTCAACATTCTTATAAATTATAGCATATATGTTAATGCTATATTAATGTAAGGTCTCGTTAAAATCAGTTTAGTAGTTTTTGCGTAAAAAAATTCATCACCTTTATGTTGTTCAAATCAAAATTACTTTATCCAATTTAGGCCCTAAGAATGTACTTATGTACATAAAACTATCACCTTCTCGGAAAACAACTCAGTCATCAAGAAAAACTGGCAAAAACTTGATCTGGTTTATCTATTTAACGTACATATTTTTTATTATATATTAAAGTTAGAATCGTTTTTAGTAAATGCACAGAGTGGAGTCAATTGCAGATATCACCATCGTTCACATATTGATCCACTATATAATAGCCCTTCAACACCAATACCCGCTTGACGTGGCACTTAAACTTACAGTTCGGCAAACCGGTAATATACTTCGGGACTTTGTTCTAAAACCTAATACTATTACCTAAAAAACTGTTACTGGTTTCACTGAGTCTGAAACATGGGATGATCATTAATAATATTTATAGGATTAGGACCAATAATATTATATAATAAAGTAATATTACCTTTTACATTATATTTATTAATACACCCAACCAAGTATAAAGTTTATTTCACGCGTGTTGTAGGATCATTTATGTCAGTTAAGATAGCGCTTGCTGTAAAACTGTAAAGGGATTGAAATGAGTACAGACGTAAATAAAGTGATGCCAAAGAGTTTTGGCTTAAACATGTACATGCCCTCTTTTACGTTAGTATGGTAAATTGAATATATTGATGACGTCACGGGTCACGATGGCAACATCGCAAGCAAAATACTAACAGTTAGAATAAAACACGGCTCACTACCGACACAAGAATAATTTCCATACAAAAAATACTCTCACATTTGCCAAAGCGAAACGGGTCTCATATTCTATTGTAATAAAAATATATATGTATGTGGCAGTCGCAGTGCGAAAATAGTTTAAGAATAAAATAGACAAAATTCACAAGTCATAAATATTTTCCTCTACTTGTATTTCAAAATAACAAATAACAAACCACGTACTTAGATGGTAATTCTAAATTCCAAACACCCGATTTAGTTTCTATTGAAACTTAATTTATTATTAGTTATACATAATACATATAAATCTCCAAAAAGTGGTTGTTTCCATATGATCCGCTCAGGTATTATAAATATTTTAGTTCTTTAAGCAATAATGTACATTGATTTTCCACTAGTGTATCGTGCCTTAGATAACGTTCGTCTAGAGACACCTCTCATTGATTCTAAGTTTGTGTTTGTAATCACGTTTTTTTTATTTGTATTTATAGCTGGTTTTTTCTCTATAAATTTATATTTCTATAAGTGAAAACTTGTAATTATCCTTGCACTATGTTACTGTTTTGTAATTTAATTAATGTTAGCTGTAAGTTTTTCTAAATAACAGACATAGAAAATAAATATAAAAATCATTTTACCTCCAAAATTTACAAATGTTGTATTGTAAATAGTATTCAGTAATACATTTGAGAAATTCGAAGTTAATTTTAAATATATCGCGACATTAAGTCTTAGTATATCTGATAAAAAAAATTAACAAATAAATTAATGTATACTAAGGTCAGTGTTAAACATTCAAAGTAGCCTAATTTATATTGTTCCGATTTCAAACATCGACTGTAACACATATAAAACATAACCGAAGGAAGGTCCCGGAGATATCTGATTATAGGATTGGGTCCCCATTACATTATGATAATGGATGCTTTGTAGACGCCTACGTGTAAGAATAGATTGATTTCCAATTTTTCCTGTGGAACGCAAGCTCGGCCTGATTGATTTTAGTTATTATTACACAAGATACTCTGTGATATGTTTCTATCTATAAATTCTATAAATGAGTGGAATTAACAGATTTTTTATAGTAATCTTCCTAAGTATATTTTATTTTCATAAACTTATGTATTTATTATTCTATAGTTATTCCTAAAAATTTCAAATTACCAAGAAAAGTGTCAAACGTTGCCTTTGAGTATATATAAAAAAATATATAAGGAAAAATGTATTAAGGAAACTCAACAAGTTATGTCATACGTATATACATATTTAATATCTTGATACAGAATGTACAACTATGCTT
This sequence comes from Antheraea pernyi, assembly GCA_015888305.1. NCBI lineage: Eukaryota > Metazoa > Arthropoda > Insecta > Lepidoptera > Saturniidae > Antheraea > Antheraea pernyi. The sequence continues at coordinate 1,402 of MU160839.1, read as the reverse complement.
ATAAACAAAAGAATATTCGTGAATCGGTCCTGCGAACTTATGAGTCAATAAAGATCACTAACACTGCGGAAAATTTTTATTAAATTTTTACTTCACGGCATATGGATGTCCATACTAACTGACTAACTGTAGGGTCCAGGTAGGATTTTTAGTACCCAGTTGAATTTACAGATACAAATAATAAGATTTGCAGTTTTTAGAAACGTTTACTTTTGCTCTTTTTTACAAGACTGACACAGAATTATATTTTTTCTTTTAAATATCAATCTACATAAAATAATTCAAAGAGGTTTTTACCACTAACCGATTGAAATAAATCGATAAAATTACAATCATCTGCTATTTTATTGGTATTAAATCATCGCGTAATCAAAAATTATGGTTAGCTATAATTAGACTGATATTCGGCTTTTAGACAATTTCTCATTTTAACAATCGTAGTTAGACCGACCTGTATTTTACAGTACCCCACCACCAGGCCTATCTATCATTAAGACTCGGGCGCTAACAATGGGTCACATAAGAAACCTCAAAGCCATTAAAGGAGGAAACGAGAAGATTGTACTGGGAGTTTCTCTGCATTATAGTAGCAAAAATGAGGAGATTTATAGATGAAATAAATTCATCGACAGAAGTTGCTAGGCATAAATAACAGTGAGTGAAGTACATTTCTCGTAGAGCAGATGATATATAGAGTCGAAGAGTTCTCGGTAAATAACCAGTCGTGGCGGTCTAATGGTTTGACCGGTGAAATATGAATCTGTTGTGCGCAGGTTCGAAACCTGGCATGGACCAACGCCTTGGCATTTTTTGGAATTCACGTACATTTACTAATTTAAATTGGTAACACTATCGACTGACGGTGAAAGAAAATATCGTGAGGGACCTCAACGTGAAAAATGTTATTTCAGTAGGTACATGTAGTATGTAGGAAAACATAGACCTGTGGATTTCTCAGAGTTTCAAATCGGCAATACGTCGTGGGCTGGCGCGGTGATTATGCCCAAATCTTCCTTCGGGAAGAGCTCTGTGGCCCTACAGTGGATCTCTTACAAGCTGGTAATGATGATGATGGTGACCATGTATCGGAAGACGTAGCGTGGGCAGATCTATCATAAAATGGCCTGATAACCTGGTTAAAATTGCAGGTAACCGCTAGATGCGAGCAGTCTGTCATTGTGACGATATTTGGCAGTGACCTATAACAGTGTACGTCTTTTGGTGGAATGGATGTATATCTCCTTATATCAGAATAATATTCGCAACCAAAAATTTAAGGTCATTGGGGGATTCGAATCTGCGTATTTCTATGTGAAAATTGGGGATGTTGTCCATCACTATTTTATTTCAAAAATAAAATAGAACACATATTTAATAAGCACGCATTAGTCATCCAATCAGT
>MU160838.1:35897-61520 GCA_015888305.1 Antheraea pernyi | reverse complement strand
GACACCTATGATATAAAAAAAAAAACAAAGCAATTCCTAGATGAAGATGTTTTCTTTGTGGTATACTTTCTAAAATAGATTGGGCTTGATATAAAATAATCGTTTGTATTCTAAATATTTAACTCCTATTTTTTTAGGCAATTTTTGTACTTGGCAACTAATAATAGATCCATAAGTGTTTTTATTTAAATTTCGGGCTCTAGGTAAGTTTACCAAGATAATTAATAAAGTAAATTTAATTATGAGTACAACACTCCTATCCCACTGCTGTTCCACTGCTGTTACTAGTTAAGTTAGTTAGTTATTACTTATAACTAGCACGTACTAATTTAAGCATCCTTAAATATGAAGTGATTTCTTTCGTCACAAATTATATTTTAAACATAAAATTTATATCAGAGATGGTTTTAGAAACCCATGTTTTATTGATTAACCAGAAATATTAATATTGAAGTAAAACTTCTTTAGGCTAACTAGCAGGTAACTGCACAGCAATGCAACGGAAGCCCGTTACGGCAATATGGCGTCACGTTTCTGTACCATCCGATTTTAAATATTTTTGTTTTTGTCAATAAATAGCTTATAAACAATTCAGTGAAAAATTATTGATTTTTTTAAATTAAATATATTAAATTGGATAATAATAAAAATCATACAATAGAATTGGTGGAAATTTATGTAAATATAGGTACAATTAGCGGTAGGATTTGAACGGAACTTACCGGGTTGTTGATTCAATTCTGGGCTGGTTCTGCGTTCCACCACAATCACCACATAACATATATACTGTCGTCCCGGTAAATGTTCATAAATAGATAATCCAATAAATCACTATTTTTGTTAGTTAGTTATTACTTATAACTAGCACGTACTAATTTAAGCATCCTTAAATATGAAGTGATTTCTTTCGTCACAAATTATATTTTAAACATAAAATTTATATCAGAGATGGTTTTAGAAACCCATGTTTTATTGATTAACCAGAAATATTATTATTAAAGTAAAACTTCTTAAGACGTGACTAGGAGGTAACTGGACAACAGTGCAACGGAAGTCCGTTACGGCAATATGACGTCACGTTTCTGTACCATCCAATTTTAAATAAATTTTTGATTTTGTCAATAAATAGTTTATAAATTATTCAGTGAAAAATTTTTGAAAAAAAAATTATAAAATATTTTAAATTGAATAATAATAAAAATCATACAATAGAATTAATTATGTCTATATGGGCGCGCGAGCGTGTCGCCATCTGGTTTTTAATGTAAGTAACTAACAAATTAAATCAATGCTTCTTTATCTGTAGTGCCTTCTATAAGCTACTGTTATAACGTCAAAGAAGTTTTACGTCAATAGCGTGTGACGGTTACACGCACTAATTTTTTTAAATTATCAATTATTATTATGACCAATCTCACTCGTTGAGTAATTTTGTAAAAAATGTTTTAATAACTATTTAAGTCACTTCGGAATTTTCAGCTTTGTATGTCACATATAAATTGATGTTTTTTCAAACTGTACAAACCATATTTTAAAATGAAATGATTTTTCTTTCAATTTCTGTAGTGTTGGGAATTCATATGTAAATATTTAATTGCGAATGTAAAACGATTTTTGAATGTACAACTTGTTTCGCATTCATCATTTGCTTTTACACCTCTGTTCGGCTTTATTAATTAATACCTTGGTTCGTGTGATTTTTTTTTGTTTACAATTCTCACCTGCTTAATATTTGGATTTGTATTTTGTTCTTACTCGTTATTAGACCATGTTGCAACGAATTAATTTCTAAACCGTTCAACTTATCGCCACGAAAGTTGCTATGAATAGATATTCGATCAATTTTGCCACACTTCAACTACAGGCAACCTGAATAAGCTAGACTTCAATCTCTTTTGCGCTCGTGGAGGTTCCCACTAAACTTTTCGTATACAGGTGCAGTACTGGTTTTTCTTACTTAAAGAGTTTTTAAAGGTACATTAAACATATATTAATAAATATGTATGTAGCTTATAGGCATTATTCATTACAATTTCACGTTGATGCTTACAAAAGAAAACGACAAATTGAACACAAAAATTCACTTAAAGAAATGCGTTAATTTATTCCGCGTTTCTGTTTTTACATTTTGTATATTTTTTTTACAATTTCAAAAATGTTATCAAACTTCATTTTATCAACAACTCTGTTGAATAAAAGACAGTAGAAAGTGTTGTGTTAACTAGTTAGTTCCAATAAATCTAAGAATAACTTATAATAACAAGTTTTAGATAGACTCAATTGTCACTCGTAGAGGTAGCAGCCGGTAATTATGGATGTCCACGAAGCAAAGACGACTTACTTTCTCTTAGTAGGGGCTTCTGTTTCTCAATTATACGAGGTTTTATAGCGTTAATATGACAGGACTTAGAAATTACTCTCTTTTATGGAGGTATCTCATCAAGTTCTTATTAACTAAGGTTTGACTGTATCTATTAGCGTAAATTTAAAGAATGTATAAAATCTATATACTAATATATAAGGCTAAAGAGTTTGTTTGTTTGTCTGGTTGAACGCGCTTATCTCAGGAACTAACGGTCCGATTTGAGAAAATGTTTCAGTTTAGGTAGCTATTTTATCGCGGATAGCTCGGAGGAAGGCTATATCATCACGCTATATCACGCTAAGACCAATAGGAGTGGGTCACCAATGAAGAATCTTTCAAAATCGGGCATTTTTTCCTTTTGAGAGCTTTCGCTGCGTGTTAGTTAGCTTTTGTATTATATATGTTGCCATGGTAACGTGGTAAGATTCCATCGCAAACATTTTCAAAGTTTATTTTGTGTTCCTATTAAAAAGTTTATTCTACGTTAGTTTTGTTTCCAATTTTTCATTTGTAATCTATTACGTATTATAAAAATAAAGTGTATATATGTAAAATTAAAATAACAACTTTTTGATTAATGGATATAGGTTACAAATAACCAAATTTTTTTTTATATATTTCGTCTGTATTTTTATATTATTATATTTTGTCTGTTCGTTTGTTTGTTCCGGATAATCTCCAAAACGGCTGGACCAATTTTAACGGGAATTTTACTGGCAGATAGCTGAAATTGTAGTGGTAGACATATTCTATATTATTTGTACGCGGCTTCGTCCGCATTGTTATTTCCAAAATGGTGGGACCGATTTTCTTGGGGTATTCACTAGTAGATAAAAAAAGTAATAAAAAGTAATTTAGGTTTTTTATTCGCCTACGGCCGCCATGGAATATCCGAAATGCTTGAGCTGAAATTTTCACGGGACTTTCACTAGCAAATAACTCGTAATATAAGAAGTAACTTAGACTAATTTCTTTTGTGAGCCTTTGTCTACAGTACTATCTCTAAATCGGTTGGACAGATTTTCACGAGATTTTTATAGACAGATAACTAACTAATTAGCTATTTTATTTTAAACTAGCGGGCACGGCAAATGTTTTTCCACCCTGATAATAAAAAGAAAACTTTGACAAATTATAACTAAACATTCCCCATGAATCATTCTATCTATTGGTGAAAACGGCATGAAAATTCGTTCTGTAGTTTTTAATTTTATCGCGAATAGATAAACAGACAGACCAGAGGACTTTGTTTTACACTATGTAGTGATGAACTTTTTCCTGTGTATTCGTCCGTGTGAAATTGATAAAAAATAATTTGTTTAATATAAACAGGCGCGTGAGACGTGCGTTTTACTGGACTCCAAGAGTATAATGTATACATATTTGAAAGTCATATATTTATGTAATTTGAACTATATTATCTTTTTGGTCAATTTAGCGGCCAATTTGTTTTATTGACCGCGTTTGCTTCTACATAACTCAGTGATTATAGCAACGTATAAGAATAACACAATTATATTTACAATATGAGCATTTTATATCTATATAATAAAATATTTAACACATGTTGTTCGATAATGTATAGCTTAAAATTATCATTATTTTCTTATATTGTGTTGTGAGCACTGATGGTGGTAATATAGTAGTGTAAAGTTCCAGGTATGTTGCTGATGATAAATCCCATCCCATTCGATATATTATTGATATTCATATATCTAATGTGCACGTTACATGTTATAGTAGATGGTTTGGGTGTCGTAGTTACAAATATTTTTCAAAAAGCATTTCTGTAATGTACACACCTACTTACAGTTTTACATTTCTTTAATAAAATTTTTAAAACGCGTGCGAAGCTGTGCGTAGCAGCTAGTGTATATATAAAATCATAGAACTAACACGGTTATATGTTATATAAATAAATAAATACATAAAATAACACATTATATGATATACCGTACTACAACGAATATGAGACGCACATTTTTAAGTGTTTTTATGCGTCTGTCTTTGCGGCGCGTCTTATATGCGTTTGTCTTTGCGGCGCGTCTTATTTCTTACGGAGGGCGTTGCCGTTTGAAAAATTCAATTCAAAGCACTAGAAAGTGTTCAAACATCGACATATATGGAAACTATAAACCAACGAGAGGTTGATGTGCACGATTCATGTGATGTATTGGCTTATCGTTAAAGCGTTGAACTTCTATTTGTTAAAAACATCCTTGTGATTTTAAACGGATATATATCTTTAAGTATATACATATTTCTATTTACCGTATACTTTTATTTTTTTATTGTAGCACGGCAAAATGACTGCACTATGCCTGATGGTAAGCACAATACAATACAAAAACAATGGCGACCACCAAGTGACACATTATCCATCGCCGGTCACCGCTGTCATGCCGGCCTGCGCAAAGCTGGATATGCAATGGCTGATACCGAAACGCGACCCGCAGAAGCGAATCACTATGACGCGCTTTTTCGCCATATGTGGTGGTTGCAACCCAGTCAGGCTGTAAAACCCTACAACCTCGCAAAACCTACTACTACTTTAAAAAAATTAATTTAGGTATTTTTATAATCTATGTAATACGTTAATTTATTCATAACATTACAATACATATTGGTATTCTATTACTGAATTAATATACGTTAAAGTAAAATACTATCCTATTATAAACTCCAGTAAAGGATTCCTATTGTACAATATTCTATAAAACAATCTAAAATTCCCTGAAGCGTATTATGAAAGATTCCTGCGCGATTTCTTAGCATCCGGGGTTCTTAAGCAGAGTTGCTTTTGTTTAAATAATGTAGTATGTTATTGTATTTTTATCAATTTTACTATGTTATATACATTATAAAACTGAGGCATTTGTATGCGCTAATGTCTGGAACTACCAAGCTATAGTGTTTTTTTTAAAATTAAAATGATAGGAATATTTTCATATAATTAGTGATGCTAACAATAAAAGAACATAAAAAATAGATTGTGAATTAATGTACTGTTTCAGTAACGCTTTTGAAGTGGCATATACACAATTGAAAACCTAACAAAACCTTGCACACGCCAATCAACTGTGCACACTCTTTTGCATTTTTCATTCAAGCCGATCTTTTATTATCCCCGCGATCCATTTGTGTTGTGAGTGAGATATCGGTTTTGAAAGGCTGTAGTCTCTTGCAGGCACTGTTTTACTATATAATTCACGTATAATTTTTGCACATTACTTGCATGTATTAGAATTAGTATAAAGTTAAAGTTTATATTTAAAAAAAAAAGTTGACTACATACACCTACATATGTGAAAACTCAAAACAATTTTTAGGTGGTAGAGCCACGCTGAAGCTATTACTGGTTTTAGCATGAATGGATCGACTCGCTCGGGGTAGTATCACTATCTCATAGAAAACCGACGTGAAGTAACAGTGCTTGCATTGTTGCATTTCGTTCGGTCAGTGAGAGCGCCGGAGGCCCAACTCCCTTCCCCTTCCTCCTCTCCTTTCCCCCTGCCCTTCCTCCCTCCCCTAATACAGGCTGGCAACGCACTTGCGACTGTCCTGGTGTTGCAAGTGTCTATAAACGGTGGTGATCACTTAATATCAGGTGACCCACATGTCCGTTTCCCTCCTAAGACATAAAAAAAAAATTGTGTTCTCTATTGAATTCTTAAATTAATTATAGTATGAATTATTAAAACTCATAATATATATATTAAATTTATTATCATTGATCTCGTTTACATATCTATTGGCACTCCGAAAAATAATTATATACATTTTTATACAGTTTATTAACTAATCAAACATATGGTAAGCTGCACAAGCTCAATACAAAACATCACTATTAGATGTACACAGGCCGATCTACTACGCATTGCTAGTCTGACGCAACCGCAATACACTCGGTCACGCTTTACTAGCATGTCATGACGCGATATCATAACTTTATCTAATGGCAAAAATACCGCTCAACGCGCCTAAGGAAGTTTATGGGCAAATCGCAAGACTATCACATATAATATTGTCGTCTCAGAGCGGTAATACGTGGCATACTAGCATGGAACATTTGACTCGGAGAAAAGTCGACCTGTGAGAGCCGTTGACGAATTTAAGTCTTTGGAGAGACTTCGCCTCTTTGCATAACTGGTTGCGTTCAGCAGAATTGTCTAACATGGCCAAGTTCATCATAATACCGCTCGCTATTCGCAGTGGGATCATACGCTCTCTCTGCTCATAGTCGCAAATAGTATGGATTTTCAAAGAGTTTTCACTCATGAACGTTCTGTTTATAGAAGGAGTCCGTTGATAAAGTTTTCTTAGTGGATTACTTTATAGGATTCTTCAATAGTCCAGTAAAGAGGTTTTAAGTGGTCAGTAACGTGATTATAAGGATTTATAAGAGTCTATAGGTTATGGTGACTTTAAGTTCTTGATATAACTTGTAATGTTATAAAAAATGAATTGAATCATTTCGTTTATTCTAGTTGTCACCATTTACCATTCATCTGCAGAAATTGTTTTGTAGTTTAAAAGTACCTCATATGTTCCGTATTATTTTTATGTTTTTAAGTTTAAAAAATATAAATACAGTAGAGTCTCATTAATCCGGCACTTCAGTAGTCCGCGATAAGTCCAATATTCCGGCACCATACTTTCACTCTCCCCTCACCCCTTCCCACTTTCGTTCCGTGCTTGCGGTATTAATATTATTATAGCCTTTAAAAAATACAGTTCTTGTATACCATCCAATAATCCGACACGCCCTGGTTGTCAATAGTGCCAGATTAGTGAGACTTTATTGTATGTATATTTTTTATTCTTTAAATTTCTATGTAATATGATCCGACACGCCCTGGTTGTCAATAGTGCCAGATTAGTGAGACTTTATTGTATGTATATTTTTTATTCTTTAAATTTCTATGTAATTTGGTAACTTACAATCAAAACAAATCCATTTAATTGATAAAAAAAACTGTATTTTTACAGTATTATCAATATATTATCGGAAAATACTATCATAAAACAAAAGAATAGTAAAACAGTATCTAATGGAGCGAAGCTTAATTCCTTTGGGGCTATTGAGGAGATATGGTGAAGACGAATAATCGATTTACTGATTTTATAAAAGACACAAACTGGTAAATTTAAATAGTTCTAAACTGAAAGTGGTAATTAAAAGTGTTTGTTATCTAATTATAATGCAAGTGGAAATATAATAACTTTTTTTTTCTCGAACTTAATACGCTATTGACCTGGGAAGGTCTTTACAGCTTCACCGGACTGGAAATATAGTAACGTTGATGTTATTTTATTTATACTAGTAGTCATCAAGTGATCGAAATTCCACAATAATAAGTGGTGTTAAGTTTTTCTTCACGTTCTGTATTGTAACAATGTTATAAATCTTGAGTATGAGGAAAAAATCATATATTTTTTTTATGTCATATGTGGCAAACGAACAGGTCGGTCACCTGATGTTAAGTGATCACCACCGTCCATGGACACTAATAACACCAGAGGAGTCGCCTGTGCGTTGCCACCCTTTGGGGGGAAGGGTTAGGGGAGGGACAGGAGAGAGGAAAGCGGAGGGAAGTTGGGCCTCCAGCGCTCTCACTGACCGAACGAAACGCAACAATGCAAGCACTGTTACTTCACGTCGGTTTTCTATGAGAGGGGGTACTACCCCGGACGAGCCGACCCATTCATGCTGAAACCAATAATGGTTTCAGCGTGGCTCTACCACCATTAAATACTACTACATTATTATACTACCATTATACTACATTAATAACTCTACTTTTCTTTTTAACGGCTAAATCCCATCAATAGCTACTCTTATATATACGTATATATATATTATAGTGATGTCCCTTTTTTCCTCAGACATGTATCCGAGTTCTTGTTCGTTTTTCCTTCCTCTCCCTGTAAAATATAAATACAGTAGAGTCTCATTAATCCGGCACTTCAGTAGTCCGCGATAAGTCCAATATTCCGGCACCATACTTTCACTCTCCCCTCACCCCTTCCTACTTTCGTTCTGTGCTTGCGGTATTAATATTATTATAGCCTTTAAAAATACAGGTTTTGTATACCATCCAATAATCCGACTCCCTTTGGTTTTCAATAGTACCGGATTAGTGAGACTCTATTGTATGTATATTTTTTATTCTTTAAATTTCTATGTAATTTGGTAACTTACAATCAAAACAAATCCATTTAATTGATAAAAAAAACTGTATTTTTACAGTATTATCAATATATTATCGGAAAATACTATCATAAAACAAAAGAATAGTAAAACAGTATCTAATGGAGCGAAGCTTAATTCCTTTGGGGCTATTGAGGAGATATGGTGAAGACGAATAATCGATTTACTGATTTTATAAAAGACACAAACTGGTAAATTTAAATAGTTCTAAACTGAAAGTGGTAATTAAAAGTGTTTGTTATCTAATTATAATGCAAGTGGAAATATAATAACTTTTTTTTTCTCGAACTTAATACGCTATTGACCTGGGAAGGTCTTTACAGCTTCACCGGACTGGAAATATAGTAACGTTGATGTTATTTTATAAATATATGTGTGGCATCATTTACGACCCCCACAATATTTTTTTTTTTTTATATATCATGGACATTAACTTTTTTACATTGTTTACTACTATATTTATTAACATATTATATTTTACCTATTCTATATTTTTTTCTATTCATATTAATTTTCGTTTATTCTATGACTTATTATACAATTACAATTAAAAATATTCATTTAACCCGTCAGCTGATTTTTTAGGACCCAGATCTCATAATATCTGGATATAAATAACAAAAGAATATTTTAGAATTACAATATTATTCTATATATAGAGAGGGTGGTACTAGCCCGGACGAGCAGACCCATTCATGCTGAAACCAGTAATAACTTCAGCATGGCTCTACCACCTACCAATGTCTATAGACTAGTGAATCATAAGGTCTCTATTTTCGATTGTAGCTAGGGTATAGCTAGCATAAGGGTCTACCTTATGGTTTTGGATAGTCCACTGGATAATTATCGTTTCCTCGTTTAAAAAAATGAATACGATACAGCAAGCCTCACAACAGCAGTATAATTAACAACAACTGTTATAAAATAACACAGCAATGTAATTCATTATTCATACATAGTCATTATTGCGATTTATAATAAATAATGTAGTATTAGTGTACCAACAAAAAAATTACAATGCAAACAATCTCACTCATCTAAGTATTGTAATTTACGTATAAATTAACACAAGACGACTTATTTAGTAGAAAATCTTTTATAATCTGGAATTAAACCGAGATTTCTCGATAAAAATATTCCGGTTTTAATCGATACTGTGTTTTTACGATCCGACAACGGATAGACTATGCGACGGGCTAACAAGATAATGTTCGCTGCAGCAGTAAAACTTAATTTCACTGTAAAGCTTAGTTCTACACATTCGAAATTCCATTCCTTTGACTTTGGAAAAAGGATTTTTTAGTCATCTCTTGCACTACGGCACAGTATTCCCTTATATTTATACTTTAACTACGGTTTGAAATCTATATTAAATGTAACCAAAGTGTTATCTCATACAAGAATCCTAGCAATTGATCCAATCTATGTTATAAAGCTGGAGGGTTTGTTCGTTTGTTTGGTTGAACGCGCAAATCTCAGGTACTTAAACTTGAAATTTTTTTTCAGTGTTAGATAACTCATTTATCGAGGGAGACTATATATCATCACGCTAAGACTAATATGAATGGAGCCCCAATGAAGAATCTTTCAAAATCGGGGTTTTCCTTTAGAGAGCTTCCGTTGCGTGGTAGCGTTAGCCCAAAGTAACTATTCCAAACTGACGAATTCGCGGGCAGGAGCTAGTTTTTATATAAAATTCAGCGTGGCTCTACCACCATAATAATATTATAATATTAATAATATTAGATAACCACAGATTATGACTTAACACTAGAAATTTGTTCTACACATGCTATACTTTGCACCTTCACTTGCGTTCAATTTTTGCAATTCTCAGTCTACGATATCCCGAATTACGCCTCATGGTTCGCCAGTTCTTATCTCTTCATCGCTTGTTTTTTTTCTGACTCAACTCAGTATGATAATATTGATTCTATAACTGTCCTTAATAAATCTATATACTAATATATAAAGCTGAAGGGTTTGTTTTGGTTAAACGTGCTAAAGAAGTGCCGGTCCGATTTTCTTTCGGGTCTTTCGGTGTTTGATAGATCATTTATCGAGGATGTTTTCAATTTTTTAATTGTAATATATTACGTATTACAAAAATAAAGTGTGTGTATGTAAAATTAAAATAACAACTTTTTATTGAATGATTATATGGCTACAAATAACAAAATCTTTTTTTTTTAATGTCGTCGGAATTTTTTTATTATTATATTTTGTCTGTCTATTTGTTTGTTTGTTCTGGGTAATCTCCGAAACGGCTGGACCAATTGTAATGGAAATTTTACTCTCAGATATCTGAAATTATAGCGGGTGACATATTCCATTTTATTTGTTGAACTGTTATCCGTGTATTCGTCAGTGTGAATTTGATCAACAATATTTTGTTTACTGTACAAAATGTGAGATGTGCACTGTAATGGACTCCAAGAATAAATATACATATTTGAAAGTCATATGTTTGTATGTAATTTGAATTATATTATCTTTTTGGTCCATTTGGCGGCCATTTTGTTATACTTACCGTGCTTTCGTCTACATAACTTAGTGATTAATTATAGGAACGTATAAGAATAACTTAATTATATGAACAGTATGGGCATATTATATCCATATAATAAACGATTTAACATATATTGCTCGATAATATATAGCTTTAAATTTTCATGACTATCTTATATAGTCTAAGTGAGCACTGAGGGTGATATATAGTAGGTTAAAGTTCCAGGTATATTACTGATGGTAAATTTCACCTCATTCGATACACTGTTAGTATTCACATATCTAATGTACATGTTACATGTTATATTAGATGGTGTGGGTGTCGTACTTACAAATGTTTTTGAAAAATCAATTCTGTAATGTACACACCTACTCTCAATTTTACATTTCTTTAATACATTATAAAAAAGCACGTGCGGAGCCGCGGGTAACTGCTAGAACATTATAAAACACAATAATTTAAATTCAAACCTGAGACGCAGTGTTGGAGAAAAGCGCGTTCAAATAAACGAAAAGAAATCGTTTTATTTGAAAAAACAAATGAAGTAAGAAGTAAAAATAATAAAAACAACATTCATTTTGTAAATAATTAAATGATCTCATAGACACTAGGTTTCTGTTAAAGCAACATTAAACGGCAGGGAAATCGTAGTAATACCTATCAAACGTTGAAAACTTTCGGTCGTACAGAAACAGTTTCACAAATTGCATGTAATTTGCGTGGTTGCCCGAAAAGGAATTTACTAATGGCTGAGCGGAATTTGTCCCTATAAGTTAAAGCGTATAAACGGGAAAGTGGATAATTTTATTAAACTGAACAACTTTTAATTACCTGCACTATATATAAACAAAGTTATTTACAACTGGTATATTCTTAAAATTTAGACTATTCATAAGAAAAACAATATGAGGAACTTGCTATGGTAGTGGTTTAACATTTATGAATACTTTGATCATCTAGAATATATACTTTATAAATAACTGGAGTCATTACAAAGATTCGATTTTCACATATAACTCCCAGTACACAGATTAGATCGGGATGGAAATAGAAACTCAATAATAACGAAATCGTTAGGACGCCCCATCGCGCAACGTATAATCACATATTTATAGTATCATAACTTTACACAACTTTACGCTACAGTACTCATGCCCATTTTCTGAGATACTCGGATAACATACCAATAGTTATTGACTCAACAAAGTTATCCATAAGGTAAGCTGTCAAACCGCCTGTTGAGTTTTACTGACATTTATCGTATTATTGTGTATTCAGAAACGCAATTTGACAAGTCATCGAACAGATAACGCTATTAAACAGATAAACTACAGTTAAAAACCTAAGAATCCGGGCATTAGTGATGTATTTATAAAATCTATTGTCTGCATTTTATATTTCGATCTTGGATAGTTTTAGCTGTGTGTTGGCGATTCAAATAAAACTATTATATGGTACACTAGTTTCTGCCGCGACTTTGTCCGCGTGTAAGAGTTACTTCGGGATAACGCTAATACGCAGTGGAAACTCTCTCCTTCTTCTTCTTACCCTTATCCCACATAAGTAGGGTCGGTACAATATGTTTCTCATGTTGTGGTATATGATTTGGCTTAATTTTTACGATCGGCCGCCTGCCAGACATCAACCCTCCTTGGGATTATTTTGTTGTACCACTGTATGTATGATTACGAATAGTTACGAAGTCTGATGGGCTCTTTTAACCTTAAAATTTTTCGTTCCGGTTAAAAACGAAGTTCTTCCAGATTATGGTTTGCATGCTATATTGCCATTTTTTTTTCAGGATTCGTGGTTTCAGATTCTTCACGATAATAATATAATATTAGATATAATAAACCATTATAAAAATACAAAATATGAAAACTATAATAGAAAAATAGATGCAAATAAAAAATAAGTGCAAACTCTCAAAAGGAGAAATTACCCCGATTTTTTAACATTCTTCATTAGCGCTCCGTTCCTATTGGTCTTATCGTGATGATATATAGCCTTATAGCCTTCTTCGATAAATGAGCTATCTAAAACTGTTTTTTTTTAAATCAGACCAGTAGTTCCTGAGAGTAGCGCGTTCGACCAAACAAACAAACCCTCCAGCTTTATAATATTGGTATAGATAATCATTTACATACCACGTTCAATTCAAAACAGGTAGAAATGTAAATAATGAATGTTGATGGTCATAAGTGAAAATGTAGCCTCATATATTATTATATCTTATTAAACATCCATCTTATTACCATGGTGATAAGGTTTTTTCTAATGTCCGTCTGGCTAGCTGCTATCGTCAAGTTGAACATCTATCTCTTAGCATCTATAGACATTTTGTAGGTGGTAGAGCCATCCGAGCCGAGCCTGATGGGGTGGGTCGGGGGACCCATCTCCTCATTGCACAGGTGAGGCTGACGAGGGTAGACTACTGGTTGTGTACCTAGTAGTCTCTCTATAGTAGGACGAAGCCTGGCGTTCACTCGCCAGGCTGCCGCAGGGGCGGTTTCTCAGGAAGACAGCAGGTTCGATCCCTGGCCGCCCCTACCATGCGGCGAACGGTACACCGTGGGGTTTGAGTCCGTACGAGTCGGACATAACCCACTCTCTCCCCCGAGAGGGTGGCGTATCCATAAAGGATTTCCCCACGTAAATTAAAAAAAAAATGGTTGAGCCACGCTGAAACTATTACTGATTCAGCATGAATGGGTCGGCTTGTCCGGGGTAGTACCACTTTCTGTCAGGAAACCGACGTGAAGTAAGAGTGCTTGCATTGTTGCGTTTCGTTCGTTTAGTGAGACTGCCGGAAGCCACCTCCCTTCCCCTTCCTCCTCTCCCCTTCAAAACACAGGCTGGCAACGCACTTGCGACTCCCCTGGTGTTGTAAGTGTCTATAGACGGTGGTAATCACTTAACATGTGACACACCTGGTTGTTTGCATCCTATGATTTAAAAAGAAAAAAAGAGCCATTCCTCCTGCTATTTTAAACCATAATGTTATACGTTATTACGTCAAACTCTAAGACTTATAAAAAAAATCTAAACTGGATGCCGAATGAGGTTCAACTTTATGGACTCGATTATGTCTTCGATTTTATACACTTCATTATGAATAATGATCGTTCAGTACCGTTCCATGATATACAGATACTATTAATAGAACTGAATGCGAGGAAAATACGTAGTTAAGTATTTATGAAAGGAAAATTATTCAGACTACATTTTTTAGAATAGGTACTTTTGCTCTACAAATAGAATTAAATTTGATATTAATAATTGCGTGAAACATTCTCTCAATCTCATCGAGTTTTATTATTCGCTGAGTGGGTGCTCCCGCAGTTGGCGCAGGTCGCCGGCTCGTCTCTCGGGCGATCACATTGCCGGGCGGGGTGTGGCCCCCCGCATCGGACGCAGGCTATCTTCCGGTGACATTGAGCGGAGGAGTGCCGAAACTGCTGGCAGCGAAAATACTGCGCGAGCCGGCGCTCCCCCCTCCAGGTTTCTATTGTGTATAGGCAGGCTTGCTATTTTATCTACATTGTAGATGGCGGGTATTAACTCGGGCGTGCGTTTCAGGATCACGAAGTAGACGCAACCCGATCTGCCTGGTCGTCCCTTCACTTGTCGGGCGTATTCGGGATTGAAGCCCTTCTCACGAAGCGCCTCAAGTATTGTGAGTGGATCTGTGCCGCTTGGTAGGCCGCGGATCGCGACCTTGAGGCCTTGCAGGGAGTTCTAGGAAATCCAGTATCACTCGATATTCTTCGGCGTCTTGCGGAATGAAGCGGACATCCCCTTCGTAGACGCGTACGTTGGGTCCGCGCCCCAACTTCGCCTCCAACTGTGGGAGCTGCACGGCCCAGTCGGGGAGGCGCTCGACCACGATCGGTGGATAACGCGAACCCGAAACGCCGGGCGAAGTAGGCGTCGATTGGTTGACCGAGGACGCGGCGGCAGCACTGTCACTCAGTGGCTGAGAATTAGGGTCCCGCAGGCCCGGGCCTGTTGTAGTTTGCGGATCGCGCGCAAAAGGCGCTGCGATCGACGCATAAGAGGGCTGCTCGCGGGCAGCCCTTCGCGGCGCAGCAGGTACGGGGGTGGGTGTGGCCACCCGTACCGCTGGGGTTACGGCGGTTGCGCGCGGCGACGGAGTTGGATGCTGCGGGCTCACGCTTACGCTTCACGATGCGGGCTCTCTTGGTGAGTGGCTGGGCTTCGGTTGGAGTCGGCGGTGATGATGGTGGTGCACTATTCGCGGCGGCCTCTGCATCGGGTTCGCTGCGCTTGCGGCGCAGCGCTCGACCGAGCGGGCTATCCGGGGCGTCCGGAATCGCGGGTAACGCGAGCGAGCGCGTCATCCGCGGAAGGCTGTTGTCCCTCGGTTGCGGCCTCAAGGTCGCGCAGATACAGTGCCATCCAGCGGCACAGGCCATCCGACAGAGCCCCAATTGTAATCAACTGGGCGAGAGTGAGGATATCACTCTCGTACGCTTCTGTCGGCGAGGACGGTCCGCCGGGCGGCCTCTGTTGCGCACCCGAGGTCGACGGTTGAGGTGCTGGCACGGAGGTGCGGTGATCCTTAGGCAAAGAGGTGGTCTTCGTGTTTCGTGAGGCGGCGGAGTCAGTAGGCGTAGCAGGAGTCAACGATTGACATACTGTTTGGCCCTGAAAAGGGCCTTTGTTTACGCGTCAACTCGACGGCGGAGCCGGAGTCGGCGGGGGTGTGCAGGAGGAGCGCATCGTCGCGTAGGTCGGAGCGCGCGGTGCTCTCGGACGACCTCGAATGCGTGACGACGGAACCATCTACCATCTTAAGCGGGTATTGGTGTCAAAAGGCTATTATAGAGTGGATCAATACGTGAACGATGGTGATGTCTGGAATTGACTCCTCTCTGTGCATCCACTAAAAACGATTGTGTGATATATTGGAAATATATAGGTACGAGTATGTTACAAAGATGTACCCGATCGAGTTTCTTGCCGGTTCTTCTTGATGACTGGATTGTTATCCGAACCGGTGGTAGTTTTGACGTTCATAAGCGCCTTATTAGGGTCTAAACTGAATAAAGTATTTTTGATTTCATTTGATTCGTATTATAATAAATCGTGGTCTGTTTTTTTAAGTGAAAACATTTTTAGCCACGTTGAGTGGTTTTTTGTAGGCGAAATATTTATGGGTTCCCGTCACCGTTTACCTCGACATGCTCATGACGTATTGCTCTTGCGTTAAACTATTGATACTTTGTATTGAGCTTGTGCAGCCCATCATATGTTTGATTAATTAATAGACTTTATACAAATGTATATAATTATTGCTTAAAATACCAATTTGAGTTTTCACTTCTGTGGCAGTCCTTAAGACGGCCTCGACTTTTTTTAAATGATAATATAGTGATTACTACTTCGTCCTCTACAACATTTGTACTCATATAAATTTTCTCATTTTGCTTGGTCTATATGAGCAAGATAATTATTTATCCAATAAAATAATTTAGAGTCCTCTACTTGTTTTAAGCCTTTCTGATGTTTTCAGAGACGAACATCTATATCAGCTTTATTTATTAATTAACTAATACTATTAAAATCAATAAATTTATAAATGGAATAAACTTATAAATAGGATTTTCTGATGACAGTTTTAATAGAGAAATTCAAGTATTGATACTGGCAAAGATTTTCAAGCTGATGTACGTATCGGCACTTTTGTTGCCAGACCGTGATTGGAGTACAAACAAGCAACCGATGTTTACAACACTTGTTTGATTTAGTATCGGAATTGGACATAGAAATTCTCAGCACTTCATACGACCATAATCTTAAGTATTATAGGTTTTTGTTCTGTGTTATTTTATGAATAAACATTTAGTTTCAAACGTGTGCCTGATGTGATTTCCCACCTGGCAGATTTCCCAAGTATCAAAGTACCATTTGTTTAGATCGAAGCTCTTTAGAGCATACATTTTTATATACTGGGTGTTAGGTTAGACGCCGGCAATATTTTTAATGAACAATTATTACTCGCTTCTGTTTCTAAATCAATTTAAAAAATAGCTGCTTAATATTTGACATAATTATCTCGTTACCGAGAAATACAAAACTGATTTTCAGTCAACATCTGATGACTTACGCAAAAAGCATGATGAATCACCGCATTCAATGTTCGCCGCCCCTTTTCCGCGTAGTCCGGCCCGCGTCCCGCATCTTGGCCCGCACCTCGTTTCCCATTGTTCGAACGTGCGGCATTGCGACAATAAGTTGTTACGTAACGATTAACCGTGAAAAGCTCCCCTTCAATTCTGTTCATTGAACCTAGCTGTGATTTTTTTACGTGTATAAATAACAGTCTTTTTTTTATTGTAGCACGGCAAAATGACTGCACTATGCCTGATGGTAAGCATAGTACAATCCAAAAACAATGGCGACCACCGAGTGACACACTATTCATCGCCGGTCTCCACTATCATGCCGGCCTGCAAAAATCTGGATATGCCCAGGCTGATCGGTTGCGACCTAGTCAGGCTGTAAAACCCTACCACCCCGCTTTCGCCATTGCCTCGTTCGTTAATCAGCAGGATGCACCACGTGCATGTGAGGTTGGCTTGGGTGTCTGAAGTCTTATGATGTTATTCGACACTCCTTACACACCATACTTTTAAAACTTTTAGAACAAAATTTAACTAAGGTTCCCTTTGTTATTTATTAGAATTTGTTTTGAAATTATTATTTTCTATGTTAAATGTGACCATGACCTACCATATGATTGAAAGATGTTAACCATTAAACAGTTACCTGGTGTATGTCATATAAGGAACTCCTGTACAAAATTTTGTATATCTAAACTCGCCGTCTTGAACTGTGCATTGGCTGTTAGTAAGATTTTACAATTTTATCCATCTATAGGAATTTCCAATGCAATAAAATAAATAAGCATAGAAAGTATCCTCAGCACAAATAACTTTAAAGTAAAATAATGTTCTACATCTAGAAGACTAAAATTAGACAAAAGAATAACAATTACCGCTCATTAGAAGTAAATCTAATCTACTTTATCACAGTATTTAATTTTATCAGCTTTATACATTAGTATAGATAGGAATTTCCAATGCAATAAAATAAGTAAATACGGAAAGTATCCTCAGCAAAAGTAACTTTAAAGTAAAATAATGTTCTACATCTAAAAGACTAACATTAGACAAAAGAATAATAATTACCGCTCATTATAATCATTATATCTACTTTATTACAGTATTTAATTATGCTATAGAGAAAGTCGCCCATTTTGAAACAGATTATTTCTAAAATAACATTAACTTATAGCTTATTTATACATCGCCCTACGAAAATCAGGGTCCAAATTCTCGTTTGCTTTAGAGACTTGATATTGACATAAGATACGGAACCGCAGCGACACCTATATTGAAAGGGAGAAATGACACATTAGGGTTCGTTTTCTGGACTAATTATAACACTGATTGGACAAATGTTATGAGGAGATTTTTGCAGTGCTATTTTATTCATGTTTCTTGGTGCCTTTATATAGATTTCTAGGATCGCTATGAGAAAGGTTCACAGCCTTTACATTAGACATCTTTGATTACGTTAATGCTTATATATTCCAAATTTATGTACCTACTCCGTATTCTTAATACATACGATATTTCGAATCATATAATTATATCGTTCAGTCGCTCGTGTCACCTCACTGTAACGTACTTCAAGATAATCCCCTTTTAAAATCTACACAAGCGAAGTTTCCTTGACTTGTCCATTATTTATCTAATACATGGTTAACTTATTGCTATATTACTACAAATATATTAAATCTATAAAGAAGGCCTACAAGAATATGCTCATAACCGAGGTCAACCATTACTTGGTTAAAGGTTAGTATTTGTCTTTATTAAGTTCTTCAAACTAGCAAAAACAATGCAGGGCAAGAACTATTTGTTTTATTAACTGAAATAAATATGGCGGCGACGCGACCAAATACAAAGTTGGTATATATTCTATCGCTCTCATTAGTATTTAAATTGTATTTTGAATAAGATTAATATGTACATCTTGGGTATATTTTATTCGACTACAATAAAACACTATACTCTAATTATTAGAACACTTTAAATTCTTTTGATTGGAATAGATTGCACACGTAGTTAATAATATTATTATAAACTAAATTTTACTATACAACGGCTAAACCCAATGCGTATACCTGCTTACTATAAACTACTTTTGATTATCAGTTTCAGTTCAGTTTAATAATTACTAATTTAATTGTGGTATTAAAGTACCATTACTTTAGTGTTATCTTTGACAAGAAATATATTATATTAACGGTGAAATTAACTAATTTGGCATATATATAAAGAATACATATTGTACGAATTATGACCAATAATAATATGTGATATAAAAATTATTAAAAAAAAAAGAAATAACAATAAAACACTATACTCTAATTATTAGAACACTTTAAATTCTTTTGATTGGAATAGATTGAACACGTAGTTAACAATATTATTATAAACTAAATTTTACTATACAACGGCTAAACCCAATGCGTATACTTGCTAAATATAAACTACTTTTGATTATCAGTTTCAGTTCAGTTTAATAATTACTAACTTAATTGTGGTATTAAAGTACCATTACTTTAGTGTTATCTTTGACAAGAAATGTATTATATTAACGGTGAAATTAACTAATCTGGCATATATATAAAGAATACATATTATACGAATTATGTTCCATATGTGACATAAAGGTGAATTAAAAAAAAGAAATGATCAGAATAGAAATGAAAGTATACTCGCAATACAGTAAATCATTATCGTGGAATATTGTTTCATAGGCCGTCTTCCGGTGAGTGTGTTCTTTCCTTCCTATAACATGAGTTCTTCGAAGCGTAACGTAAAGAGATTTTCGTGTAAGTCGTTATAACAACAAAGACTGATAGATTTTTACTTTCTTTATGATTGCCGTTATTTTAACACTGCACTATGTTTTTTTTATATACTTCGTCGGTTTTAGTGTTTCATCATAATTTCACCTGATGTTATGTAAATGATGATATCATCATTAAAATTGGATCATATGATCTAAGATGGTAAATACGCTAAACTAAGAAGGAGCCTAGCTCTTAAGTGCAGCTGTTTTGAGGTGGTAGAGCTACGCTAGTACCACCCTCTCACAGAATCACCGACGTGAAATAACAGTGCTGGCATTGTTGCGTTTCGTTCGGTCAGTGAGAGCGCCGGAGTAACACCCCTCCCCATCCCTCCCCGCTCCTTCCCCTCCTCTCAAACACAGGCGGGCAATGCACTTGCGACTCCCCTGGTTTTACTAGAGTTACGCTATGCGGTCTATGGACGGCGGTGACCACGTAACATCTGGTAAACCGCTTGTTTGTTTGCCTCCTAAAATAATATTTTAAAAAAGCTGCCGGAACTCACAAACCGGTGTTTGGTGATAGATTCTCAATTTAAGGGTAGCTAGGTGGACATAGAAAAAGCCCTGCCACCGTGCTATGATTTCATCGCAACATTTTCCATCACAGAAAGTCCGACTCAGTTGCAAGGATTCAAACCTGCGTCCATCGACACGCTATCACTTAATCGCTTCAGGATTATTCCATCCTTATCATAAACTAAGAAACTCTTTATAATAAATAGTATAGTGTTTAGCCGTTAAAATATTATTTTGAAGTTAAATAAGTAGTTATAATTTTAAAGTTCATAAAAACGTTTCTAGTTTAATTAAATTTTGTGCCGATGATTTAGATTCGCAATAAACTTCACTTTTCTGTGTAGCCAGTAGTCCGTTAGGTCTTATAAGTTTTCCAGCGTCTAGTATTATCGTCGTACTGTCGGCTCATTAACTTTCGGTGAAAGCCCCCACAGCCTTTGATAACTTCACTTTTTACGAGCACGCCGTCTCGTCCCAGCGTTGAGCTTATAGAAAATACTGCAGTAAGATACAGTTTGAAATAGTCGCTAGTTAGTTTTAACAATGTCTTTTGTTTTTTTTAAATAAATTATTATTAGATTTTAATTCCAGAACTTACTAAACAGTTGAAGCGTCGATTGGATTTAATATTTAACTACAATTTGCTCTTAGAAAACAAATAAACCTAAAAGCAAATATTTACTTTAAAATGTACGGTGTTTTGTGAATGAATATATTTGGTACAATATTATTGAAATATTTCGTATTAAACTATAACAACTCTGGTTGTAGTTTGTTATAAACCGGAAAAAAGTAATATAGACCGGATGAAAACGAGGGTCGCTCCGATAAGGGGCCACGTTAGAACCTGATGAATCCTTGTTGAGGATTAGCCCTTACAATATGAGCACCATTTCACAAATGCCAAGGGTCTAAGGGTGACAAATGCTGGTGTGAACGTCGCGTAATTTATACGCGGTATCCCGTTTCACATAAATATACCTCCCAACTGGATATAATTCCTAATAAAAATGGTAATTGGAAATATTTTTAACCGTCTTATGCTAGCTCACGTCTTCTAGAAAAATTAGGAAGTTATTTTGTTGTCACTATAAGTAATGAGTTGGTAGCTTAGTGTGAAACGTGAGGTGTAACTTAAATACGTGTTTACTACTTTGCTTATGTTATAATGGTAGCACATTTATTTGAAATTGATACATTATATACCAGGTTTAAAGGTGTATCACACCCTACGATCGTGCGGTAGTTCATGGTTACATTTAAAATATAAAATAATAATATCAAAACAAATACTAATAAACAACGAAGAGAACCTTAGTTAAAGTTTGCTCTAAAACTTTTAAAAGTATGGGTACGATAATTTTAAACGGAATAAATTCACATCTAGCTTTAATGGACAAAATTCATGTGGTGCTCTTCAATGTTAATCATTACGTAACTGCTAATCTTGGAAATGCCGTACAATCGAACAAAGGGAAGCGGGGTGCTAGCCGAGGTGCGGGACGCGGCCCGGAGTACGCGACAAGGCGTGATTCATTTATTACACCAGTTCGTTTTTGCGTAAATCACCTGATGTTGAGTGTATGTTTTGAGTTTCTCGAGATAATTAGACCAAATGTTAAGCATCTACTTTTTTAATTGATTTAAGAACGAGAAGCAAGTAATGAGTAATCTGTAAGAGTATTGCAACTATTTTACCAGTCATGCTGTATATTTTAATTTATAATGTATTATAATTTTATCTATAGAAATATAACACGACTCAAAGGTTTATTTGCTAAAATACGCTAACCTGTGGAATTACTGTCATTATCATTTAAATATGGTATGAGCATAAACTAGTGTTTAGCGTAGTCGCCAGCTCACGACGCATTGGCGATTTTTAACTCTGAGAAATCCACATTTCTGTGTTTTCCACATACAGCGGTACTACAAGAACATTTCTCAGGTTCAGGCTTGCTCACGATGTATTTGTTCGATAGTGTTACTAGTTTAAGTTAGAAATCGTACACGAATTCCGAAAAAAATGTTGGTACGTACTGGGTGGGGTTTAAACCTGTGGACAATGGATTTTTTTTATGTCATAGCAGACAAACGAACAGGTGAGACACCTGATGTTAAGTGATCATTACCCTCCATAGACGGTAACAACACCAGGGGAGTCGAGTATGACGCAGCATGGGATATCAAAGCCGAAATGAAAAAAGCATTATCGAATAATTGTAAATAGCTATGTCGACCAACCACTATACCATACTATGTTGGACTGAGTCGCGAGATCAGCTCCGTACGCAACAGTTACTTAGGCTTTATACAGAATTTGTTAAAGCTTACTTACTTATCTTGAAAATTAAAAGTTACAAAAAAAAACAGCTCGATGCATAATAAGAACATTTTTTTTTCGATCTGACTGCGCTATTGACCTAGCAAGGTCTTAACAGCCTCACCGGACTACAATAAGAACAATAAAAAACACTTGAAAGTAAAGAAGGTTTTGCATACGTTGTTGTATCTTTGACAACAATCTCATTTGATGGATGTGACCTTAATGGAGACACGTTAAGCCCAGAGAGCCTGGCTCTCAAATGTAGCTGCGGAAATACACTTACTGGCTTGGCGACAGATTCTTAAATCAAACGTGGTAATGCCTGTTGTGTACCTTTACCTATTAAATACTAAAATCAATATTTCAAAATATAGAATTTACGTTATTTTTCAAGATCTTTAAATTATGTCCATGTAAAATATGAAGATCATAAATAAACTAAAAACCTTATGGACGGCAAAATTTGAACTTCGCTCTCGGTGTATAAAAACTGGAAATCTTAAATAAAAACAGAACATTTTATATTTTTATTTATTCCTTTATTTTAAGATCGTCAACATGACAATACACTAGTAAGTATATAAAAAGCAGGACTATTGTGATACATTATAAATGTAGTCATGTTTAGAGACAACCACGGCATGTTCCAACAATAAATTAAAGTAGTGGGTGCCCAGTGGTCGACACTCGACCATAGTTCATTGATTTTTTAAAGGGATAAATATTATAATAATAGTTGTATGTTATAATATCATTGTTGAATGTAGAATGAAAAAGGGCAATTGGAACGTAAGAGTAAAATAACGCATACAGTCGAGCATAGCGACCTCCTTCACAACCTTCTTTGAAGTCCTTTATTGACAGATGTCAAAATGTCTTTTTTATTTACATGTGTGTATATGTTGTGTAAAATTGAAGCAGTAGTGTGAGTAATGCATATTTTAATTAATTTAATGTACTTCTAATGCATTTTATATAAAATAAATAGCTTTCTGCACTTCTCCTCCATATAAACTTTAACTGTGCCAAATTTCACGTTCATCTGTTCGTCCAATTCCGTTAAAAAGGGATACGAAGTTTAGGCTTCACGTATTAATATATATGATGATATAAAAAAAAAAAATTAAACTATTTTACATATTTAAAAGTTTATCATAATAATACAACAACAAGGAAGTTGAAACAGAAAGAGAAATAAAATACTAAAACTAATTTATACTTTAAAACAATATTTTAAAATATTAGGAAAGTAACAGAAAGAAAAAAAGGAAACACTGAAACGATTAAAACTGTATTTTGTGAATAGACTGAATATGTGTCTATCGCTGTTTTGAAATGATTTATATGAAATTATTATTATTATTTATTTTATACGAACGATTGATATTGCATTTAGGTCATTTTGAATGTAACGGCACATTTAGTCCTTAAAAGTGTTGTCTACTGTGGACAATTATATTATAACTAAAGTTAATTTTTCAGTTCTGTTTCAGTTTTCAGTTCACTAAATATCATTGATCGTGGATAAAAAAAATGGATTTGAGTGACGAATGTGATGTGTATATATTTTTTTAATATAGAATGAAAATTAATAGTAATATAATTATTAAATCATACTTATTGTATAATGAAATATGCTGGTTAGTTCTTCTTCTTACCCTTATCCCACATAAGTAGGGTCGGTATAACATGTTTGTCATGTTGTGGTATATGATTTAGCTTAATTTTTATGATCGGCCGCCTGCCTGACATCAACCCTCCTTGGGATTATTATTTTGCTGGTCGGTTATCTACTACTACTATCATATTATAAAAATGCAAATATAACGTTTCTGTACTTTTTTGAGTTTCATGAAATAAATTGTTGCAGGTGTCTAGAAATAAGTAATAGAATACATTTCAATTATTTGTAGAAATGTCTGTCTGTCTGTATATCTGTCTGTGTGTCTGTTTGTATGAACACGCATCACTGCTAAAGTACTGGGTTCACAATAAAATCTATAATCAATCTATCGAAAGTTATTGTAATTTTAATGGCGTCGCGATTTAAGTATGACAGAAATATATATAACCAAATGGACTAAATACGTTCAGATGACTTTATTAGTCATTGTTTTGTACATCAGATTCCACGTGGACGAAGTCGCGGGAACAGCTAGTAATGTGATAAAATCGTTAATGGAAATATGAACATTGAAATGTAGGTATCTCATATAATATATTAATTAATCGTAATATAAATTGATACAAGTTAAAGTTGTTCAAAATGGACGATATAATTAAACAAACTCACTACAATTCCTAAGCAAATATTAAAATAAAGCGGAGAAACTTCATTACAAACCAGTGCATAGTGCCAGTTTTGTATTGTGGCTGGATTTTAATCAGCATTTGCATTTCATGTTTACATACTCATTTTCATTAAATCGTACTAGTTTTGCACGCGGCTTCGCACACTTTTATTATAAACTAGCTTTTAAATTACTATTTTAAATTTTAAACTTTATTAACTTTCGAACAAAATATAATCATTTACAAAATGTCGTTGAAATCAGTTGAGAACTAATGTTACTATTATTTGTAGGTAATCGGGCTGAAGCTATTACTGGTTTCAGCATGAGTGGGTCGGGTCGGCTTGCCCGGGGTACTACCAGCCGACCCACTGAAAAACCGACGTGAAGTAACAGTGCTTGCACTGTTGCGTTTCGTTCAGTCACTGAGAGCGCCGGAAGTCCATTTCCCTT
>MU160838.1:13660-35819 GCA_015888305.1 Antheraea pernyi | reverse complement strand
CCCTCTCCCCCTCTCCCCCTGTCCCCAAAGACTGGTAATGCATTTGCGACTCCCCTGGTGTTCCTAGAGACTATGGATGGTGGTGATCACGTAAAATCATGTGACACACATGTTCGTTTGTCTCTTTGACATAAAAAAAAACGAATTGAAAACTATGCGTCTATTATAAGCTTAAACTTAAAATGGAAGCCCGCTGAGCCTACACAGTCTTATTTGACTGTGAAATTAGCGCAGGAACATCTTACACATATTTGTCTTTTTAAAATATGTTATAGGTTTTAGCGTTAGTTCACAATTTCATCTGAAATTAAATGACGAAGTAATCTACGATGGTAAACACGATAAACCTAGAGTGGACTTGCTCTCTACTGCGGCTGTCGGAACATACTCGGAACATACAGATGCTTGGCGACAGATTTTCAACTTTAGGGTAGTAACTAGCTAGATGGACTTAGAAAAAGCATTCTATGGTTTTATCACCGAAAGGTCCGATTCAGTCGCAAGGATGTAAACCTTCGTCAATCGACGCGATGTTCAAACACACTATCAACTGATGTAGCATGCGCTCCGCCGAAATACTTATGGTGGCTTTCTGCTACTCTGGGGGACCCCGAAGGGTCTTCGAGAACCTTTAAAGTTTTCGTTCAGATCCACCTAACAACAGTAAAGATAAAATGCACGTACTTCGTGATCTCCTTTCTATTGCAGCTGGCCGCTGAGCTTCCACGAATGTTGAAATTATTATTTATTTGATGATTCAGCTGCTGATTATAATATGATCGCCTCGATAGTTCGATGGAAAACAGAAGAATGATTGACACCTTTTTCTTTCTTGTTGACGTTCACGTGCATGACTACCAAAAAGTTGGAGTCTCGATAATTAACTGAGATCTGAACGTCAACAATCGATTTATATAAAAAGGTTCTATTGCATAATGATGACGATACAACTGAACTATCAAAGCATTTTTTCGCTAACTCTTCTCTATAAACGTGAATAATGGTTACGCATTACGAGAATATTATTTATGCCACAAAGATAACAAACACTGAACATAAATACGCATTATTTTTAGGAAGGAATACAACGAAGCATGAAAATGATGGAATGATTGCTATTTGCGTCGCTCGAATGAAAAATATTTCTACTGATCTTGTTTACCCTGGCTCCGTAATTTGTCCGGGCCATAGCACGGAATGCGCGCGTTATTACGGCGCTCTGAACAGATGTGAACATGTAGGGTTTACACAATACTATCGAATGTGATTTGTAATAAAGATTTCCTGATATATGGCATTGTATACTTTATGGCCTCTAAGTACTATTAGTAGGACTGGACAGCAAACATCTATAGTAGCAAATAATCAGTATACCTGTTAATAATTTCGATATAACTGTTCTATTTTGTGTATTTTTATAGGTGGTGGAGCCACGCTGAAGTTATTACTGGTTTCGGTATGAATGGGTTGCCTCGTCCGGGGTAGTACCATCCTCTCACAGAAAACCGACGTGAAGTAACTGTGCTTGCATTGTTGCGTTTCGTTCGTTCAGCGAAAGTGCCGGAGGCCCCCCTCCCCTTTCCTCTCTCCCCTCCCCCTTCCACCTAAACACGGGCTGGCAACGCACTTGCGACTCCATTGGTGTTGCTAGTGTCTATGGACGGCAGTGATCACTTAAGATCAGATTCGCCTGTTCGTTTGCCTCTTACGATATAAAAAAAAATTAAAAACTTTAAAATTAAATTCGTGTTTACCCATCCTTCATTTATTCATAAAAAATAATTTATATTAAAATATAATTTATCATCTTTCATCTATGATGAAAATAAACTAATTAACGTGAGAACATGTAATGTTAGAGATAATAATTACATTTCAGAATAGTTTCATAGGAGTTAATTATTTATTTAGTCTTACTGAGCTAAAATGGGAGTTTTCTATTGAAGAATTGACAGAAGTAATGTTGGTAGTAAACAACAAGCGCAAATGGATGTATGATAAAAGGAACAATGACGTCTGAAAGGCGGTTGGAAGTGATTGAAAGCGTAAATGGAATATTGGTAATGGAATACAATGGGCAACTATAAGAGTGGCCTATTTTAGTACAGATCTACACAGATGGCTAAGAGTAACCATAAGGACAGGAAAAGTAATATAAAAGTCAAGGTGATCTCATTCAAGTGTAATAACATAAAACTGTATTAATTTAGGTGTCAGAATTAATTAACAAAAGCGGATAATGTTCGTTTGTCATAGCAGGCAAACGAACACGTGGGTCATATTATGTTAAGTGATCACCACCGTCCATAGACACTACTAACACCAGTGGAGTCGAAAGTGCGTTACCAGCCTATGTTTGAGGGAAAGGGAGGGGGAGGGCAGCGGAGAGGGGTGGGGAGTAGAGGTGGACCTCCAACGCTCTCACTGACCGAACGAAACGCTACAATGCAAGCACTGTTACTTCACGTCGGTTTTCTATGAGAGGTTGGTACTACCCCGGGCGAGCCGACCCATTCATACTGAAAACAGTAATAGATTCAGCGTGGCTCTGATATCTTCCTAAACTTAATACAGAAATAATGCTTAAACTGTATATAAATATAATTTCGAGTTAGCCCTAAATGTATCGCAAAAATGCTACGATCGTATGAGGAAATCAAAATCCCTTATGAACCAGAAGCATAAAGCTTAAAATTGAAATTTAACAAGCGACTACTCACAATTTTAAAGTATACTCATTCCATGCAGTTATGTTTATCTCCATATGTAAATGCACATTACTTAATAACTAGTTTTTGCTGTCGTGTATGCAAGATTTCACATAAACCGTTAAGTTGTTAAGGAGCAGAGAGTAATAATTTCACATTAGTATAACATTAGTAAGGATATTTTTTTTAACTTGTCGAAGATCTAGATGTCGTGAAATTATGTCAAGTTATAGTAACAATAAGATTAAGCTATGTCTGTTACTTATAAACGACTATTATAGATGAGAATAACGGTTATATATCTGTAAAGAAGATGTACTATTTCCTTCTAATGTAGTATATCTTAATTTACATATCTTTAGTTCAAGAATTCTATAGTTAGGTTTTGTGTAATCTGTAGTGTTGTTTCTTGTGAAAAGATCTTTAGAGAAAACAGTTTGAGTTTGTTATTTTAAATTATATAGTTGTAAAAAGAGCGAGCGATATTTATGGAAACTCTTGTTCATCATCTTCTTACCCTTATTCCACCTAAGTAGGGTCGGCACAACATGTTTTCCTTTTCCACGCTCGCCTATCAAATGTTATCTCAGTCATCACACCTTTTACACACATATCATTTTTCACACAATCCATCCATCCTTTTTTCGGTCTTCTTCTACTCTTATATCCATCGACCGTCTTACTCAAAGCTTTCTTAACTTATGGAAACTCTTGTTATGCTGGAGATTATCACTTATCTATACTGTATCACTTATTATAGTTACTGCAAGGGCGCTTTCTACCAGGTTATACACTCCGACCTGGTACTGATAATAACTGCCAGGAGTGTTTATCGGCTCTCCAGCCGATATCCGAGGTCCGTAGTTTAACCTTGAGTAAGATGTGGCTCTTCACCACGTACTACGATCTTAAGGAGCAGGTTAAGACTCCTTTTAGTCGGACCTGAGGGGATGGGCCGGGGGTGTTTACCCAGTCTGCCTCTCTATTGGTAAGAGCCCGGCGGTGACCTTCCGCCGGGCGGATCGTTGGGGCGACTCTACAAGGTTGATTAGCATTGCCTTGCCGCCCCAACAATCACGGTCTGTCGGTACACCGTGGGGTATTAGTCCGTGCGAGTCGGACATACGGGAAGGTGGCGTATCCATAAGGGATATCCCCACGTTAATAAAAAAAAAAAAAAGTTAAGACTCCTTTAAAGGGAGCTATTAGCACGCCTGTGATTCCTCCCAATACAAACCCCTAGTATTCAATTCCACTTCAAACGACGCGATGTTTACCATTATTAGGTCATCGATGCTCCAAATACAAGTTAAAATATTGTTTTTGCACTTTTTACTGGTGAAATTTGAACCCCACAAAATTACATTTACAAATTAATGAATATAATTTTTCGTAAAATTTATACTAAATAAGTTCTAAAGTATAATAGCTAAGTAAAAGAAAAATAATTTTGTAATTTCATATATGGAACTTTGTTGTTTTCATACCGTAACTTTTTAAACTTATTGCAACGATTCAAACTGTATGCCGAGATCGCGTAAAATAAGAGCATAAAATAAATTTAGTGAAGGCACGTGGAGTAAATAATAAAGATAAAGCTGAGGAAAAACAGACGCTTTATGGCGGCTCTGCTGGGAAACGGGGGATTGTTTCACACCCATATATTTCGTACTGTCAATCACGCGTTCTGCGGCACACTGAATAATACATATATTTATTTGCTGAAAGCCAATAGTCTCGTGTCTATTTTTAATAATACGAACCAGGTTCCCACGGTTCATGTACTATGCAAGAGTCTAGAAAACTTTCTGAAAATCGGTACGTCATTGTGTATAATCTGGTTTGTTTTGTATGCCGAACAACTCAGTCGTGAAGTTGGTACGCGGCAATTATCTTTAAACGATAAGAACTTTCAGTATCGTAACATGAGAAATTTGAAACAACGCTAAAATTGTGTTGTTTAATTTCGTTGAAAGATAAACGAAATAAAATTAGACAAGTAATGTGTTCTATTTTATAATCTAACATATCTGAGAATATGATTATATAAAATGTATATATAGATTTTTTTTACTAGGATTTAAGTCTAGCAATCTTTTTGTATAAAATATAATATATTATTATTTTATATATACATTTTTAGAATTGATTATTTTTGTAATTCAATCGTTCTTAGTTTTGCATTTAGAATGAAATCTGTTGTTTAAATTTTATATTTCGATCTTGAATAGTTTTAGCTGTGTGTTGGTGGTTCAATCAGAACATTTATATGATATATATATGTATATGTAGATTTTTGGTTGACTAAAACAATTTCTTTTTAACTATAGTTAAAGCTGATGAGTACTGTATGAATGTGTTTAATGTAGTTATACTGTATTATTATTATCATCTGATAATAGACTAGCGATTTCGTCTACAAATACTAAATACTGTTAGTTTGCAACATTTCATAGCGCAACCTTGTTTGCTGTAGTTCGTACGTTTGTGGAATTATCTCAATAACGTCACGTTTCGCAAATAAAATGTGAATCAGAAATTTTTTAAATTAAATTTTTAATCGCCATGACTGTTTCGTTTCGGCGTTACTTGTTTTCACACAACGTTTATTTCGAATCTGCAGTCATAAAGCTACACTATAATATATTCAAACAATTTATAATTATACCAACAACATTATGATAAAAGTTTGTTTTCATTTAGGGTTTAGAGATGCATAAAAATGATTTATAATCGCAACTGTATGGAATACCAAACTATAATGAAACAGATCAATTTTTTTTTATTTAACGAAAGAATAAATTAGATATTCGTTTATTTATACATAAAAGAGGGTAAATTAAAAATAATGTGTATAGAATAACTTAGCTATAGGTATAGTTTAGCGCAACACTGGCTGTATGATAAAGATAGCGATAATTGTGGAAACGCCTGTTATAGATTTCAGTCTCAGGTCATATGTTTATGTTTACCGTTGTTTTTAATTGTTTACGGTAATACGGGTAATATCATAATGGTTAATCAATTTATAAAGAATATCATCAGGCACATTATTGTCAATAACAAAATTGTCTGGCAATGATAAATTCATGTATTTAATAGCGTTTAAACGTAGCTGATTTTTTTTTCTTAAAATTATTTATAAATCAAAATATTAACCTGTAAAGGTGTGATGCGCATTAAAAAACATAACGTTAACCTAAAGATACGAGGTATCCAGAATCATAAAGGAAGAGAGATGTATTATACATTGTCATATTAAAGAACCAGCTTTTCTAAAATTCTCGTTCATCCAACGTTGCTGGCTCTTATACTAAAGTGTCGCAAAAAAGTCTAGTTACATTAATTACAATTTTTTGTCTTTCGTTATTTTGGAGAACCCCTTGTGTTTTATGGGACAAAAAGTATCCTAAATGTAACCTTGGAATATTAGTTATTACTGTGTCAAGTTTCGTCAAAATTGGTTCAGTACTTTCAGAGTGCTACGTGTTCACAGGGACAGACAGACAGACAGATAAAAATTGTAAAAGGATTATTTTTGGTTTCTATATCGATAACAAAGTCAACCCCGTATAAAATAAAAAAATGTAATGTACAGATTTGACTTTGTTACAGTTTTATTATAGTATAGATAATGTATTTCTTTATAATACATTATGATTCTTGTACTACATATCAAAAACATAATTGGAACAATAAATATGAAGCAATATTCGTGTAAAATTAAATTCGAAATTAACGCGAATCTATAATTTATTTTTAGAAGAGACACAAAGATCAAACAAGGACGGACTGTCCTCTAAGTCTTTGGGGTAGCTTATTTTACAATGACAAACAAGGATAACTACAAAATTGTTGCAAATCTTGTGAGAAGGCATTAATTAAATAATATGTTAATGATTGATAATTTTCATTTAAGTTTCCAGGTGGAGACATTTAGACGACGTTACACTTACATTCTTTATATCGATATTATATAATCGTGTCATATTTTGCGATTTGCTGCTTTGATAAGTATGCTCGTACGCAAGAAGAAAGGATTGTTATAGAGTATGTACCGTTAGTATCAATCTTTTTAACGTCTCAGCTCTTTAATTTATTTCAAAATTATCCTGGCAGATACACAGGGCAGTCATAGGGGCACGGCATGTCCGTCGCCCTGGCAGTTTAAACTGCACAGGCCCCTTTGATGCAGGCGTATTGTGCTGATGCGAATTTCACAGTCCGTCAGGGAGGCTCTAACACTTGGGGAGTCTACCGTCTTGACCTCTCAAACCGTAGCCGAGGCCCCTCGGAGGGTACAACACCTAGCACCTTGCGCTCGACCACAAACCAGACCAGAAAATGTTTTGTATAGTCACAAAATCTTAATTATAATAATGGCAATGTATATTCAATATAATGTAAATGTAAATCTTATTAAATTATTATTAATTACAGTTATTGTTTCGTTAGTTCCTTATACAGTGTAAGTGAGCACTGAAGTAGTTATATGGTGGGTTAAGGTTCCAAATTTGTTGCTGATGACAAACCTCATTTGGCACACTTTTTGTATTTATATGTATATCTACTGTACACGTTACATGTTACTTTTAGTGGCGTGAATGTTCATTGTGTAAAATACCAGCTTTGAGTTTATTCCGTATATTAAAATCTTCTTTGTTAATTAAGTAAAAATATATGGAGTTCTATAATTAATTGATCCATAAATAAATGGTTTCAAATTATGGACTCTTAGGATGTTAATTCATTAAAAATAAGTAAAGTATGCATGTTCTAAATTTGAAAATTTGTAAGAAAGTGTAAAAATAATATATAAATTTAAAGTACTTGGTCAATTCAAACTGCATTTACAATAAATTGCTTTAGACTTGCACCGAATGTAACTGATAGAAAGATGTCGACAATGTTCATGAAATGGAAGGACATTATTAGTGCGATTATTAACACGCACCAGCACATGAGGCTATCTGATTTAGTCGATTCGATCGATCAGAAGCAGTAACCTACTATGACTGGCCTCAGGATTGCGGTCCTTACCAAGTTGTTGTAAATAGCTATTACAGGTAAATCTACTTAACATAAGGTGTAATGCGTAATTATTTATTACTAGTGGGTGCCCAGTGGTCGACATTCGACCATAGTTCATTGATTTTTTAAAGGGATAAATATTATCATAATAGTTGTATGTTATAATATCATTGTTGAATGTATAATGTAAAAGGGTAATTGGAACGTAAGAGTAAAATAATACATACCATCAAGCATAGCAACCTACTTCACAACCTTTTTTGAAGTCTTTTATTGACAGATGTCAAAATGTCTTTTTTTTATTTACATGTGTGTATATGTTGTGTAAAATTGAAGCAGTAGTGTGCAGTAGTAGCAGAGTAATGCATATTTTAATTAATTTAATGTACTTCTAATGCATTTTATAAAAATAAATAGATTTTTGCACTTATGTAATCTATAAGTCACCCTATATTAACACATAATTCTATATAATCCATAATTCAGTAATTCTATGCATGCATAAGTCCCTATTTATCTATTAATATATACGATTCTACCTATAATTCACATATTCTATAAATCAATACATATATCGTTCTATATTCAATAACTCTACAAATCTTTCTCTATATCCATAATTCACTCCCTATTACTATAAATAGCACATCTATAATTCCATATTCAGTAACTCAATACACACGTAACATACCTACAATTCTATATCTCTATTCTATTATGATCGCGTGAATTATCTAAAAATCTATATTAAATGTCTATAAATCTATATCTATGCTCTCTCTATAAAATATCAATAAATCTATGTATAAAACTATTTATAAGCTACTTATCGTGTGCGTCGCCAACAATATGTTAATGATTGATAATTTTTATTTAAGTTTCCAGGTGGAGACATTTAGACGACGTTACACTTACATTCTTTATATCGATATTATATAATCGTGTCATATTTTGCGATTTGCTGCTTTGATAAGTATGTCCGTACGCAAGAAGAAAGGATTGTTATAGAGTCTGTACCGTAAGTATCAATCTTTTTAACTAAACTAAAACTTTTAACAAAATTATCCCGGCGGATACACAGGGCAGTCATAGGGGCACGGCATGTCCATCGCCTTGGCAGTTTAAACTGCACAGGCCCCTATGATGGTGGCGTATTGTGCCTATGCGAATTCCACAGACCGTCAGGGAGGGTCTAACACCTACTCCCCCTTGGGGGGTCTTGACCTCTCAAACCGTAGTCGAGGCCCCTCGGAGGGGTCAACACCTATCGGGGGAGCAGACGCAGTACCAATCGACTTCTTTTATCTTTCTACAGGTGTTTATTGCTTCAATAAAACACACAATGATTCACCAAGCAGTTTATTACTTTGTAGAATTTTTTGTTTTTTTTATCTCTTTGCTGCTGATAAGGTGCGCTCGACCACAAAATATAAGAACCAGAAAATATAATATTTTAAAATAATTATGTCCGGAACGTAAAAGATGTTTCATCATACTTTTTTCTTGACTGAGTTTATTTTTCCGGATGGTATTCAACGTTGCGTTTTCTTTTAAGACATAACTGAAGCGAAACTTCCTTCATTGAACTATGCTTTGCTTTTATTAGTTGAAATCTTTAAAGTGAATGTTCATTGTGTAAAATACCAGCTTTGAGTTTATTCCGTATATTAAAATCTTCTTTGTTAATTAAGTAAAAATATATGGAGTTCTATAATTAATTGATTCATAAATAAATGGTTTCAAATTATAGACTAGTTGGATGTTAATTCATTAAAAATAAGTAAAGTATGCATGTTCTAAATTTGAAAATTTGTAAGAAAGTGTAAAAATAATATATAAATTTAAAGTACTTGGTCAATTCAAACTGCATTTACAATAAATTGCTTTAGACTTGCACCGAATGTAACTGATAGAAAGATGTCGACAATGTTCATGAAATGGAAGGACATTATTAGTGCGATTATTAACACGCACCAGCACATTAGGCTATCTGATTTAGTCGATTCGTTCGATCAGAAGTGGTAACCTACTATGACTTGCCTCAGGATTGCTGTCCTTACCAAGTTGTTGTAAATAGCTATTGACTACAGATAACTCTACTTAACATAAAGTGTAATGCGTAATTATTGATTATTATGTTATGCCATTAAAAATACAAACATTTTATTCAATATACTTTCAAGAGGATTGTTATTGCTTACAGTTATTTACTCATATGATATTTCCATATGAGTTTTTTTAATAGGCATGCATATTTAATATTACTAGATCAGTCGGCGCACATCCAGTAACTAAGGGAGTGGTAGGGATCTTTGTAAAGGACTCGGTTGCGACCACCATACTAATGGTGATCAGTTTGCTGGTGACCCTTTTTTACTGTTATTGTTTAGCATTGTTTATTGTACTGTATCTAATGGTAAACAGTAGTGGAATCCAGAAATAACAGCGTCTTAAAGAGGTTCAAAGAAAGTCTCTCTGATGAGTTCATCACTATTTTCATAATAGTCATAATCCAGTCGAGTACAGATTTCTACCACCTTGCTTAGTTATGGCATATGCACCCAGTGAGAAAATCAGTGGATCTTCAAATGCCACATATATAAGAAACCAAGTAGGTCGGGTAAGGATTAGTTTGTTATATTTCGGGATTAGCCAATGTATGTCCAAGAGCCTAGAAGTTTCAATGTGAATAAGATGAGAGAATATTGATCATAATACGCTTAATAAATATAATACGCATAATAAGCGTAGTACGACTAATAATCGTAATACGCATAATAAGCATAATACGCACAGAAAGCATAAAATATAGAATAAATATTTTGAGCATGGTAAGCCTAATAGACCTTTTATCACGGCCTATACTGCATGAAATATTATTTTTTAATGAATGATTTGTCGATATCTCGCTGGTCGCCGTAGTATTTGCTTTGTGCTGTGATTATCATCAGTCACTTACTTTGTGTGCTAATATAAAAAAAAAACAATATCAAAACTAAAATCTAATAAGAGCCAAATCCACACAATATCTATCTCTATACACACTAAAATACGCTAGAATCCAACTTTGCTGAAATGCGTGTCATTGACCGTTTCTACTTCGTATGTGCAGTCAGAGATTGCTAATCAGTTACACAGTGCTCGTAACTGTATCGGACATGTCTAGTCTACCGTCCTGCAAATGTCTCAAAACAAAGTTCGCGTTAGTATAGAAGCTAAACAAATAAAACTGGAAAGTAGAATGCTGCAGTCGGATGTATGCTCGCAAAGTTCTCGCACGGAAAAGTAATTTAAAGTTTGTGAGCAACGTTAATTATTTGTATGCGGTTTTATTCCGTGGCAAATTTCAATAATAATAGTGGTTTCTATTTAATTTACTGATATATTAAAGAAATTGTATGATTAATTTTCAGGACATAACTAGAAATCATAAAGAGGGATATGGGAATTTAAATTAATGATTTATCTATCAGACTTTAATATTGTGTCTCGACTACTTCATTGTCGTAAAACTGTTTTTTTTTTCGAACTGACTACGCTATTGACCAAGCAAGGTCTTAACAGCTTCACCGGACTACTAAGGCGAGCGCTTAAGGCACTCAGCCGATTTTATTTTGACATCTAGCTCAAGGGTGTGCGGCACACCTCGGCTTTGGCTGTTGCCTGTACATGCAATTCGCGACCGATGTAAGCGAACCTAATCTAAAATAACTATTCATACATATATGATTTGTTGAAACATATATGTGTACCAAGCATACATAACTCAACAACCCTTATATA
The DNA here is from genome assembly GCA_015888305.1 of Antheraea pernyi. Lineage (NCBI taxonomy): Eukaryota > Metazoa > Arthropoda > Insecta > Lepidoptera > Saturniidae > Antheraea > Antheraea pernyi. The sequence goes on along the minus strand of MU160838.1, from coordinate 24,297 downwards.
TATTTCGTATCGGATAATATTCTGAACTATTTCAGTTTGATAAGGTACCACCCTCTCACAGAAAACCGACGTGAAGTAGCAGCGCTTACATTGTTGCATTTCGTTCGGTCAGTGAGAGCGCCGGAAACCTACTCCCCCCCCCCTCCTCTTTTCCTCTCCCCCAAACACAGGCTGGCAACGCACTGGCGATTCCCATTGTGTTGCTAGTGTCTATGGACGACGGTGATCATTTAACATCAGGTGACCCGCCTGTTAGTTTGCCTCCAATATTATAAAAAAAGAACAATAAACTATGCGAGCTTCACTATACCACAAAGATTTTTACTTATTAAATTTTTACTGAAGGTTTTAGAGTACACATCTGTTTAAGTACACTTTGCGAATAAAGGATTCAATTATAATTAATTTCAAAGTTTTTCATCTCCTATTTTATTCCCTTTATTTACTAAGAATTAAATTAAATCTGTACGTAGGAGTGTTTACTTTTTACTTTCGCGAAAAATCCCAGCAGACGTTTTCGGTAAAAGTAATTAATGTCGTAAGTAGCGAATCAGTGACAGGAAGTAATTCAACCGAAGCAATTATTAACACCGGGGAATTTAGTAATGTTATACTTGGCACTTCGAATGTTTAGGAATTTTTATCACCTACATTTCTACGAAGATATTATGGTGGTAATGCTGACGATGTTTTTTTTATTGTAAAGTACTACTCAGTTAGCCACAGCCCCCACTTGAGTCCGTCGTTGTGCAGCCTCCGTCGCTAACCCATGTGTAATTTTCCAAAGTAATAAATCTTAATTATTAGTGTATATTCTGCATTACCATTTTCACCACCCTACACTCACACATCAAGAACACGATAAGCAATAAAAATCCCAAAATACTAAAATATTTGTGAAAAGGTGTGTAGAGATTCATAAATACTATTTTATATATTTATTGCATAATATCAGCTTGTAAGAGATCCACTGCAGAGCCATAGGTCTTATCCCGAACGTAAGTTAGGGCACAATCAACACGCCAGTCCACGACGTATAGGCGATTTCAAGCTCAGGGAAATCCACAGCTCTATGTGTTCCCACATACTAAGAACATTTCTTAGATTCGGGTTTACTTGCAATGCTTGTCTTCATCATCAGCCGATAGTATTACAAATTTAAATGAGTATTTAATGCGAAAATTATTCTTTGGTATATACCGGGGTTCGAACCATTGGACATCTAATTGAGATTCAACTAGATTCCACTCGACCATTACAGCTTTATATTATGCCGATATGGTATTATTGTAGATAAAACTAGTATTCCTAGCTGGGTGCGATGGTTTAAATCGTCTTTAATTTTTAAGACTTAGAATTAGTGTCAACACGGTCGGGAGAGCATAAACAATTTCTGTATAAAGCACGACTATTGTGCAAAGGAGAGAACCATAGGACTGAGTCGCGCGGTGTGGTACATCTTATGTATAGGCGTTCATACTTCGGCTGTTTTCGGTAATGCTTTGTTCCCCATTGACAGCCAATCCGTCTTTACAGCCTCGGCCTTGATACTCCGAGCGGCTTCCCACGGCTTATTGATCTTACGCTCTTTGTGAACTACAGTTATATGATAACTATCTTCTGAGGGTCTTACAGTGATAATAATTGTCTATAACCTTCCTCAATAAATAGGCTATGAAATACAAAAATATTTCTTCAATTTTAACTGTTAATTGCAAATTTAATGCATTCAAATAATCTTTGGGACTTAATAATATGTATTATCATATACATTTACAAGTCTATAGTATATGTATATATATAGATCATACATTTTGTACGCAAATCACAAATGACCCACGTACGCAGTCCAGTGGAACAAATGACCCCGATAAAACAATATGAAATCCTTCACGTGGTGTTTAGAACGATGTAAAAACGTGCGGATCCTCTCCTACGGTCTCGTATTACGATGTCTATGCAAATAAGATTAACATAGAAATTGCACAGATAGCTAACATCAATTATACTTAACTTTTAATTTAGTTCAAAGAAAGGTAAATTAACACTTTTGCGGACAGACCGTAATTGTACGTCATGATTTGCGATTTTGATACGGCACAACGTATGATGACGTTCAAAAACAGATTATTATAAACTAGCTGACCCGGCCACTTGCTCCTGGCTCAGTTATTATATAATTACATGTTGATAAGAATTCATAATTGTTGTTGATCATATGACCAATAGACATCATCACTCAACGATTTAAATTATTTGTTTAATATAAAAAAACTTCTTATTGTGGCTTAAATATAAAAGTTAGACATATGCTATCCATGACTTTTTTGTAGGCATTATCAAGCTCTATAACTTTTCTTTAGAACTCAATCATTTATCTCTCATCTTCAAGGCAGCGTTTGTAAGAAACGTTTTCGCTCGACCGTTGTTTCTCAGATTTACATTGCACATCCGACTACCCCACAAAAGTCTTTTCATTTGGGGTTCATATATAGCGTATGACACTCACAAATAACGTGACTTTCTATTGTTAAAAGAATTTTCAAAATCGGTTTAGTAGGTCCTGGGATTACCCCCTACAACCTCACAAACTCTAACTCTTTATGAGATTAGTATACGGGACGTTTATATCCGCTGAATGTTAAACTAAGAATTCGTTACGTTGTACCGTATGTGACTTGTATGTATGTATGGCGAATTATTGTGTCATTCTAGATCACAATTTAAACAGAGACCGTCCACGAACGTGTTAAGTATATTTGTGGAGATATGATAATAGAAAATATGTGATGAGTATTTTTCAAGCATGTCGTACTACAACTTTTTTAAATTATTTACATAATCCTATCTATTCTCTAAATATTACTACTCAATTACTTTTAATTTATAATTTCATCCAATAATAGCCTTCAAAGGAAACGAACGAAAAATCCTAAACATCGAAAATACAGGTAAAACAAAATATTTTTATATTTTTAATCCATCAAGAAGATATCTACTCCCCTGTGAAAAATGTCGAAAAGATTCAAATATAATCTAAATGTACCTCGTGGAATTGCGAAACTGTTTAAATCATTCACTGTATATATATTTTTCTATGTATACATTTTCGAAATCAATAACTGAAGCTCTGATACAACATATTTCACGTGATAGGTAAATGGTTCAAATGAGTGATTTTAACAAACGATAAAGAGCTCTTATCCTATTCATTAATTAAGCCGCCACTTAACAAGCTGATGTTAGCCGTGCTAATTACCCGCCAATAGTAACTTAATTGAAAACCACGGAACCTGCTCAATTAATATGTCATCCACTTCGTTTCATGAGTTAATTTGAATATATTCCGATACTGAAATAATCCCAGTTATATAATTGTATGGTATTATGCACTAATGACGAAAGAGGCTTTGTTTTGTATTTTTAACAGACTTCGAAAAAGGAGGAGGTTACTACATTTAGTTGTATGTATTTTTTTAAAATGTATGTTAATCGATATCTCCGTCAATTATGAACCGATTTTAACGATTCTTTTTGTTTGTATTGGTTATATTCAGAGGTGGTCCTATACAAATGAAGAAAATTATTAACCCCTAAAGGGGTGAAATATCGTTTATTTGATTTTCACCCACTTCGTCTCTACGTATTTTCGTGAAATTGGAACCGATTTATTATACCCATTAGAAACGAAATATATCTATGGACACTAAAAATGGTGAAAGAAAAAATTTTTACAAAAAAAAATTAACCTCTTTTGATTTCAAACATATCTAGGTAGCGCGAATATCAATTTTTTTTCTAATTTGTTTAATTTAATAATTAAGTTATATTTCGCTTTTTAGTGCCTTATTAGTTTTTCAGATCCAAGATGGTTTATTTTTTTTGTAAATTTTTTTTTTTTGGATTGTAGATACAAACTCTTAGCTAAAAAATAAAATTAAATAATAACTGTGTAGACAAAATATTTATCAACATTTGACACAATTAACCTATATGTAATGGTGGGAAACATATTTATACACCTTGGCATTAAATCGACTTGTATACCGTCACAGCAAACGGTGTGACACCTATCATGCCGTCATAATTCCTCTACGTAATTGCTCGACTCTCAACGCCTTCGCGAGTTTGCGTGTGTATGTTATACACTTTGTTGCTGTTTTGTGTGAGCTACGCACTATTTCTATCCGATTATACTTGATACGTATTTAATTATACACTTTAGTATTGACTTAAATGTTCTTACACATCGTACAAGGTGTCTCGTGACGGAAAACTTTTTTTGGGTTTATAAATATTAATGAATCAAGGAAAAGTTACATAAAATATAACCACAACATATACATGAGCTGCGTTTGTTCTATGAATTTTTGTAGTCCGGTGAAGCTGTCAAGGCCCGTCAGGCTAATAGCGTAGTGAGTTAGAAAACAAATTCTATAATTTTTTTGTTTTCATTTTTGTGTCATGAGTTCATTAACAATACAACCCTTAACCGTCGGCAAGGCGTCAGAAACACATACATTGTAAGTATTAATTGTATACGTATTGTACAATTTTCATTATATTTTGCTTCCTTGGGATATATATTCAAAATATATGAGCGTTGATGGGCATAGTTAGTGTTGCCAAAATGCAAAACCAAGACGAGACTTGCCTTGGATTAGGTAGATTTTTAGCTTATATTTACATACACATAGTAAAGTCTAAACAAATTAACTAAATTCATAATGAACAAGTTTTTCAAGGACTATTAGTTTCCTTAAAATCAGTTCACTCTATCAAAAGTTATTGTTAATGTAATAGCGACGCGACTTAAGTACGAGAGAAAAATAGATAAGTAAATGGACTTAATATATTCAGACGATCTTATAAGTAACTTTTTTTTACATTAGGTTCCATGCGGACGGAGTCGTGGCCATAGCTAGTGGAAATATAAAACTCCTAGTTATGTGTACACGCCGAAAGATGAAATTCACCAGATTAGGCCCCCCTCGGCAGCAGCTCAAGCCTAGGTCCGTTCCCTCGGTGTGGAGCCCTTGAGTGTGCTGCTCGCGCCATACAGTGACACATTAGACACAGAGTTACATCACTGCGACAACATTATACATATCGCGTCCACACACGTGCACGCATACACGCTTACACATGCAAGTGGAAGGGTTTTATTTTTTCCCTTATCAAACTGAAATAGTTTAGAAAATTATCCGATACGAAATATATATAAGAGTTGCTGAGGTGGCGTATCCATAAGGGATTTCCCCACGATAAAAAAAAAAGAAAAAAAAAGATAGGGCACGAATGGCATATATCAGGCAACAGCCCAAGCCGAGGTGTGCCGTGCACCCTTGAGCTAGTTGTCAAATAAAATCAGCTGAGTGCCTTAAGCGCTCGCCTTAGTAGTCCGGTGAAGCTGTTAAGACCTTGCTAGGTCAATAGCATAGTCAGTTCGAAAAAAAAACCGAAAGATGAGTAAAAAAAGGTCATGAGCATTCATTGTAGAACATAGTGACTCTTCGGAAAATCAAAAATTGGAAATTTCACCAGCTATATTATTGGTCTTGCAAAAACGCAAGAACAAGACCGAGACTGCAAGAAATTTTGGGCAACACTAGGCATAGTATGAAATAATATGAACGATACTCATATTCTTTGAACATGTAAACGTGCAAACACAGGATTTAATTTAATATACTTATAAGATTGTTTGTTCATTTCTTTGATTTCCTTTTATAAGGGAACTGAGCACTTAAAGGAGTCTTCATTTCCATTTTTAGATGAAATTATTTTTCTTCAGTAAGGATTTAAAATGAGGGCAAATAAATCTAGGGTCGGTAAAATGTCTGTCATACAAGATTTCTTTTGTTCGATCTCGATTTTATGCTTTTGACATTTCATATTTAAATCTTGAACGCTAATTTCTATAAAGGATGTTAGATTTTCAGATAAATAAATATCGTTAAATTTACAAAAAAGTGAATAAATAATGAAATACAGTTAAACTTCGGTAAGTTGAATTTCGAGGGAATGCAATAAAAGGAAATTTTGACTTTGAAAGGTTTTTGTATGTTATATGTTTCATATGCAGAGTTTTGTATTCTTTGTGACAGAATTTTTAGTTATAGAGAAGAAATAAATAGAGATTCATGTTAAAGATGTTTAAAAATACGGTTTAAAAAAAGTATGTAATATCGTTGACTATATTTTTAAAGTCAATTCCTTATTTTTTATTATTCAGGTCCGTAAAATATAGACATCAAGATATAGAGATCAAATTTAACATTGTTACAAAAATATGTACCATAAAAAGACAAATTAGAATAAGTTTCTTGCCGGTTCTGCTGGATAACTGGGTTATTATTAATAAGTATTTTTGATTTTGTTGTTGTTTGAGGGAAAGGCTTACGACTTATAGGAGCTTTAATTACAGAGGTTTCACTGTGCTATAATTTAGATAAATTTGGATTTATATATATTGGAATTACTACGAATGTAAGGAAAATGAAGAAAAAATATCTGTGGAAAATGTAAGGAAAGCTAAGAAAGTTATCCGCAATATTTCTTATTCAACGTCTAGCCCTGAAATTACTCTTTTACTATGTAACATATATTTGCATACACGTGTCTCACCCCTTGAAACTATAGCGTACAATTCTTACATATAACATATGATAGTCAAAAAGCTTCAAACGAAACGATTGCATAGCATTTACGACTTTTCAAACTTGCTGTAGTCAGCGCATTTATTGTCTCAATTTATATTGCATGTTACTACTCAATAGAGTAAACTTTAGGGCATACTTAACTATAATAAATGACGTATGAAGCTGGATAATTTATTTGATACTACTTACTCGGCTCATTAAGCATCCTACGATTACTCGTGTACTTACTAAATAATTCGTCTTGCATATACGTTATGCATAGAAAAATTTAGTATAAAGTTGTCTACTAGATTATCGTGATATATGCGATCAGATTTTCATGCACCATATTCGGTTTTGCAAGACACTTGTGCACACTTAAGAAATGGGAATTCCTGAAAATGACGCAACGTTATTTTATGTATCGGTATGTCTTTCTTCGTCATTTTATAGGTTTTTAGCGTTTTACCACAATCCGATATTAACACTTTGACTGCTACGACGTAACCACAAGTTTATTTTAGGACGCCATAGACAAAATTTTTACAAACGTAAAAATGTTACGCTCTGATCATTATTGACCAAAGCGCCGTGGGGTCATAAGAGAAATTGTTAGCGGTTATAAAAGAAAATTAAAAAAAAGGAAAAAAGTCTTTATTGAACAAAAATGATTTACACGGCGTAAAAATCAACTGTAGATTTCCACACTAGGAACTTAATCTTGTGTCGTGGGTAATCGACCAAAAATTCATAACAAACTATATTTCTTGTTAGTGCCGTAAGTGGCTTACTTATTAGACAAATAAGATTAATAAAATTTAAAATGTACCTATATATCAAACTGTTTATATTACACAAACATACACGGTTATTATATTAAACAGGAAGTGAAACGTTTGTAAGTTGACTTTAAAATTTTATTTATATTCATTTCTTGTGTCTGTTTAAGAAAGGATATGAAGAATGTTTTTCAGAAGAATAACCATTTTGTGATACTTGCTTTTACTTCTCTTAATTCTCGGTTAATTAATTATGTAATTATATATGACCATTGTGACAGTCAAAGTGTTAATAGAGGACAGGGCCTAACATGGTAACTCGTCAAACTAAGAGGAGAACTAATTCTCGGGTGCAGCCATTGGACCACGCTTATTAATGCTTGAACATAGATTTCTAACTTCAGGGTCTAACTAGCCAGGCGTGCTATTAGAAACAACCCTTCCATCATGCTGAAAGACATTATCACCATTTGTACAACACCAGCTTTTGCTCGCGGTTTCGCATGATGATCGGTTGAATGGTTAAGGTGTGAAAGTGTAACAAACAAACAAACTCACTTTCGTATTTATAAATAGCTGTGCCCGTGAGTTCGTCCACGTGGAACCTGATGTACAAAATAATGACTGAAAAAGCCATCTGAACGTATTTAGTCCATTCGCTTATTTAATTTTCTCTCATACTTAAGTCGCGGCGACATTAAAATTACAATAACTTTTGTTAGAGTGAACCGATTTTAATGAAACAAAGACTAAGTAGTAACTTAACCAAGGATATGTTTTATGAGGTTTTACTGTGGACCCAGTACTTTAGCAGTGACTCGTGTTCATATAAACAGACAGACAGACATTTCTAAAAATGATTGTAATGTATTCTATTATTATTCCTAGACACCTGCAACAATTTTTTTCACAAAAATCGAAAAAGTACAGACACGTTAGATTGACATTCTTATTATATACTAGTGGGCGCCCAGTGGTCGACATTCGACCATAGTTCATTGATTTTTTAAAGGGATAAACATTATAATAATAGTTGTATGTTATAATATCATTGTTGAATGTAGAATTAAAAAGGGTAATTGGAACGTAAGATTAAAATAATACATACAGTCGAGCATAGCAACCTCCTTCACAACCTTTTTTGAAGTCCTTTATTGACAGATGTCAAAATGTCTTTTTTATTTACATGTGTGTATATGTTGTGTAAAATTGAAGCAGTAGTGTGAGTAATGCATATTTTAACTAATTTAATGTACTTCTAATGCATTTTATATAAAATAAATAGATTTCTGCACTTCTCCTCCATATAAACTTTAACTATGCCAAATTTCACGTCCATCCGTTCTCCCAATTCCGTTAAAAAGGGATATATAGTTTAGGCTTCACGTATTAATATAATGAATGATATCGATTTCGTCATTATTACCTATCCACTACGACCCATTTATCATTTAAGCAACCTTTGTTAAACTTTATCATTACTATAAGTAGTAAGTAGCCCCTATACATATGGGCATACTCATAATAAGCATAATTGATCATAATCCCATTACTTGGTGGCAGATTTTCACTTGTAGATGATAGCTAGCCAGCTGGACCTACAAAAATCCTTACCAACATGCAAATTTAAAATCAGCTCTATCACCATGCCAGAACTTGGATATTCGCTTGGACAAAATAGACCCTTCTGTTTTAGCTATATGTAGATTGCAGGATTTACCATTTTCGTGGTAATCTTCTTAGCCCATAGATTCCGTGTTTTGCATATATACGTAAGGAAGTGTAGCATGAACGACGCAAACACGTTTAGGTGTTCAACCATTAGCTTCTAACAGCATTTATCTCGTAAAAAGTAATGTGGCAAGTAAAAACCTTACAGGCGACGCAAAAGTTTGCACTTTCAAAATATTTAGTTCACAATGAACTTCCACTCACGTCGGTTGGGGTAAATTAATTAAAGTCGGGCAGTGCTACGCCACCGACTGTACGGATACCGGCGGGTATTTGCCTGATGAATTCAATAAAAACTTTAGTTTCACCTTTGAGGGAATTATGTAACGCAAAATGTTAACGATTCCACAGGCAATGTTAGTTTAAAATAGTAGTTACTTGTATGTTGGAAAAATGCTCGAGACTATTAAAACCTTAAAAAGTAAGATACTTTTAGTACCTTATACATCATTATCATCATATCAACCTGTAAGAGGCCCATCGCAGGGCCATAGGCCACTTCCCGAAAGAAAATATTGGCGTAATCACCACACCAGCTCACGACGTATTAGCGATTACGAGCTCTGAGAAATCCACATTTGTACATTGTTCCACGTATGGTGGTACTAAAAGAACAATTCCCAAGTTCAGGTTTCCTCACAATATTCTTGTACATTATTAGCCGGTACTATTACCAATTTAAATTAGTAAATTGAGTTAGTTAAGTACAAGTTAGTACGTTAAGTACAAACCGGAGTTCGAATTTGCAGATATTGAATTGACATTCCACCGGACAAACCTCTCGACTTCACGACTTACTATATTATATTATATTATTATAGATAAAGATAGATTATAGGCTACATTAACTATTTAAAATTACACGGCCAACATGCTTGTTCCCGTCTCTTTGGAGAAAAAACAACTGTGTAAGTTAATATTTATCTGGAAATACAGTATGTATATATCGGCGCCTACCCACATTCATCGCGTGCTTCGCTCACCGCCTCTCTCCCTACTACTCGACTTGTTTCGGTATAAAAGGAGCGGAACGACCGTCGTTTAGGCAGTGGGAGTCCGATTGTTGTGTTCGTGGCAACCGGACGCGCGCTCGCAAGTGCTCTCGATACGTAATTTGTTTACATTTTTACGTGACGTCATCAATCAGTTGGTGTTTTTACGCGAGTGTAAATTCATTTTTTCTTTTTTTTTGTTCGTATCGAGAATTCGCGTACGTATTCTATCTCGTTTCGTCAGTCGTGTTCTATCCTGTCTGTCGTCGATCGCATTCCTGTTCTTTTCAGAACAGAGGAAACCGTACTTATCAGTACGCCAAATCGCACTTTTCGGTGCGTCTGCGTGCTTTCTCTCCGTGTCGTCGTGTCGCCGCGCCGGCTGAAGAGAAGAAAGAAGTGTTAGGGCTTCCCCCTAGGCACTGTAGGTCCCCTGTGAGGCATTGCACATCGCCCACAGCTCCCTTTGATCCGGACTCGGGATAGTCCGTTAA
>MU160837.1:49499-62355 GCA_015888305.1 Antheraea pernyi | reverse complement strand
TTATAGGTAGAAGAGTAATTTGCTTTTTCCATTTTAATTTTAGTCCGTCATTCTGTACCTACTTCTAACAATTTAAAACTTATTTTTTAATGTCTAATTTCATAAATATGAATGTCACATACATTTAAAGTTATGAACTAAACCATGCTTAAATGATGTAATTTTTTCAACTGTGGTTAGCGATTCTATGCTCATTACATTTCTGCTGCACTCTTCGGAGTCCTAGCGTGGAATCTTTCTCAAATGACATCATATAAAAAATGGTATAATTTGAAAATTAAGATTTACAATTAAAATTTCTAACATTGGAATTATTTGACAATGAAAATAATTAGAAACGTGATTGATTCGTGGAATAATGGTAACCCTTCAATACTTTCTGTATTTGGATTCTGCGTATTTCATTTTCCTCGAAACATTCCTCAGTGAACGAGTTTTGTAACACGAAAAGCTTTTTTCAAATCAGACTGGTGATTACTTCTGTTACCTTATTCAAGCATACAAACTTCATAGCTTTCTATATACAATTCTAAGAAAATGATAATATTCTGGAAATTATTTTATCTGCCAATGAAAGCCAAAATTGGTTAAAACCTTCTGAAGTTTACCGCGAATATACGACAGGCAGTCTAATAATATTTATATGTATACCAGGTGAAAGGTTAAACTGTCACAGTATTCTAAGATATGATAGTTCATGGTCGCGTTTAATATATAAAATAGTAATATCAAAACAAATACTAATAAACAAAAAAGAGATCCTTAATTAAAGTTTGTTCTAAGACTTTTAAAAGTATAGATATAAAAGTGAAACGCTCAGTGAATAAAAGTGAAGGTGAATCGTAAGGGCGTATCCGGGGTGAATAATCTTAACATTACGTAACGCGTAAACTATTCCTTTCAACGAACAATTAATTGAGCCACGGTGTAGCGGTGGCGCGCGGTGCTGGTAGCGGGAGGGGCGTGGTAGCACGCACACTGGTGCTAGTGTTAGGAGTCGTTAGGAGTGTATATCAGTTTTGCTTTTCTCTACATAATTAGGGCAAATATTAAGCACCTATTTTTTAATTGATTTAGAACCCGAAACGACTAATGAGTATTCTGTAAAAATATTGCGAGCGACTAAGAGCCTGTCCAGATGAAGCGTTTTACGCGCGAGTCGACTTGCGCGCTTCAAAATATATTGCGTCCAGATACCGCGTTTTACGCGCGTTTTTACCCTAGGAAACGTCGCATACGCTGGGATACGTCGTACGGTCAGACGAGTGACAACTATGTCGACTCGGTGGCAAACGAACAGGTGGGTTACCTGATGTTAAGTAATCACCACCGTCCATGGACGCTAACAACACCAGAGGAGTTGCAAGTGCGTTGCCACCCTTTGGGAGGAAGGGTTAGTGGAGGGAGAGGGAGAGGAGAGAGGAGAGGGGAAGGGAGGTGGGCCTCCGGTGCTCTCACTGACCGAACGAAACGCAACAATGCAAGCACTGTTACTTCACGTCGGTTTTCTATGAGAGGGTGGTACTACCCCGGACGAGCCGACTCATTCATGCTGAAACCAGTAATAGTTTCAGCGTGGCTCTACCACCATGTAAACTGAATCACGCGTAGTACTGGATGCAGCAATGGGGCCTGAGTCGAGTGAGCCTGAGTCAAGAGTCTCGTTCATTGCATGCGTTTTACGTGCAAGTTAGGAAACGCGCCGCACGATCTGGACGGTATAGTATCTCGAGTACGCGCGAGTGTATACGAGTCGACTCGCGCGTAAATCGTCTCATCTGGACAGGCTCTAACCAGTCACGTGGTATATCAAGGTAGACGAAGATAAAACTAGTATTTTCTATCGGTGAATCGGATTTATATTCGCAATATAGTGATGAAGTTTATTGTTATTGCCTCACGAATAGACGTTTGATAAATCGATAAGCAAATAAAGTTTAGCCATTTTCAATTCATATAGTCGTTTGCATTCCACCCTTGTCTCGTAACGGTACCAAGGTATTTTAGGAATTTAATCTTGAAAATTAGACTGTTAAATCTAAAGTCTATTGAAAAAAAGTCATTTCTTGTTTTATTTATGTTCAAGAAATACAAAAATATACAATAATGATTTTTAATACATTCGTAGTTGTGTCTATATGATTGTGTATTATAGAGATTTTCATTTAAAAAAAGCTAAAAATTTTGTGGTAAATCATTTATTACAAAGTTCTGTGAATTATATTTTTTTTTTAAATTCTGATTGTATGTACGTTTACGGATACAATATAAAACGGTTTCACTGATATTTATGGAATTTAGTGCGCTAGGAGTGTATTTAATCCTAAAATTAATAGACTATAGAAATATAAATAATAAAAAAGTTTTACCCAATGCCAACAGATATTGAGGAAATTTTATATACAGAAAGTATATGTCGTTCCAAAATTGATAACCTAAATAAATTACCACTATCATTTTTAGAAATAAGAAAATAAACAAAATAACGAACTCAGGGCACAGAATACTTCTTAACATTTGAAACAAAAAATGATTGGACATACATCAGTTTCGACTTTTTAATTACATCGTACCTGTAAAAGTTCTATTTACTGTAGTTCTACCCACAGTTGGCAATTTTATCGTGTATAAATAAATAGTTGCCCGCGACTTTGTCCATGTTAAATCATAATATCATATTACATGAGTGAATCAACTTTCTAACGCACTATTATCTGAAGTATGGTACCATAAAATTGTGTAATTCATGTACATATTTAATACATTTGTTTTAAATATATATTGATTTTATTTTCCCGAACACTGATTAAGAAACTACATATTATATGGTGGTGGTAAGGCTTTTTCTAAGTCCCTCCGGCTATCTACCACACTCAAGTTGAAAATTTGCCGCCAACCACCTCTTATTGTGTTTCGGCATTTCACTTGAGAGCCAGTCCCCCTTTAGGGCCAGCGTGTTTACTATATTAGACCACAGCGTCATTTGACATCAGGTGACTGGTCAAACGATAACACCTATTAAGTATTTAAAAAAATACAAATGTAGACAAAGTCGCGGGTGTACTAGTACAAATATATAAAAAAGCATAGTAACCATGATCGAGTCCCTTTAAAAGTTGGACATAATCACCGTTTATATTGGGATTGATATTGTAAAGTCGTGTAAATACGAGTAAGGTGATAACTCTGTTTATCATTTTATTTATTGCGTCGCTTGACTTGTGAAGTTGATAGCAGGTTATCATACATTGTCTACATAAGGATATATAGCACATAGCAATGATATGTTAAAAAAATAACGATCACATGATATGATACTCAGTCAGTAAACGACATGTCTTTCGATTGAACACGTCGGGTGATGACCGAGATAGTCCGCTAGTTCGGTCGCGTAAGGCGTTGTCTTCGTCTATCGCAGTTATTGCATGTGCGACAGAGAAAGCGCTTTACAGAACCGAAGCAAGCCGATATTATCCGAATGTCTCACTCTTCATCACGACGTGCGAAATCAAATGCCGAGTACATTATATAACATGTTCGTAGGGGCATTTCAAGTGAAATGGAAAGCGAAAAAAAGGCGAAGTGCTGAAATTCGTTTTTATTCAGGCTATTAGTTAGATATTTTTTCTATGATTTTTATTTTTGAAGTGATTGGAAAAGAGCAATAAATTTTCTATGTAGATCGTTATAATTAAAATTCTATTGGAAATATGTTCAGATCAAAAAACGATTTCTGAAAAATCGGAATTTCAAATACTTACTTCTACTATTTAGAAGCATATAATAGATGATTACATAATAACATAGAACAAACATTTGTGTCATACCTACTAGAAGTACAATTAGACTGAATATGAACGAATTTCATTATCTCACTTTTTTCCTTGTACGCTACACGTGAATTGCCACAGTAACAAAAAAACCGGTCAAGTGTGAACTGGATTCATGCGCTAAGAAATTTCGTACCTTGACATAAATTATTTACGCGTTAAAAAAATTGTGTTTTTTTATTTTCATATTTAAACGTGTATTGTGATAAATAATTTAAAAGACAACGTTTACATAGGAGTTGTAGTACATATTTATAAAGTGGTAAATTTTATATGTAGGAGATATCTGAAACGATTGATTCAGTTTTGAATGTTCTGTCATTATTAGGAAGCTGCGTCCTTATTATATGGTATATTTTATTGTAAATCGTACAAAATCGCAGATGATTGTTAGTATGACATATTTACGTTGGAACAAAGAGCCGTGCCAGTTTTATGCCGTTGACCGTAGAGATAAAAATATTTTCAATGTCAAGTATACATAAACTGGTTCCCTAATTACGTATTTTACAAAAACAAAGCGATAGCAGTAACGACAAGATACCGGTTTTCTGGTAATCGCAAATTCAGAACATATACTCGTAATAATATAAATTCAAATGAACACTTTGTATTGTAAACTTATTCACAGAAAGTCTGGGTGTTAGATTTACAGAAGCCACACTGACTTTACATTGCTAAGGTCTGGTTTTATCATTTTCATGTCGACATTTATTCGTTTCTGATATCGCTTTACTCTTGCGAATTATGTAATTAGAATCGATTGTTATTATACAATTTATTTTTAATAGTTAAAATTGTTTCAGTTACTCCTTTTACTTCAGTTAGTCTCTTTAAACATTGTAGTTTCTTAATGACATGAAATTAAGCCATAAATAATTTAAATAAGGTCTTAAATTTAAATGTCCTCGGAGTAATACAAAAAATAATCGATCTGTATGTAATCAGTTGTTTTTGAATTACGCGCGCACATTAACAGCAGACCCCTATCATTTTATTACTTAATATATAAGAACATAAATAAATAAAAGTATTATTTTCTTTTTTATTATAATACTTTATTAAATTAAATGTTATGTTTAAATATTTTTGGACACAGATGTTTCGAGTTAGATTTTCAACATGAGTATTGTACTGCCAGGCGGGAATTAGTAAAACCATACCCCATGCATTTCATTAATTTCAAATTAATTAATAACACTGTGGGTTAATATT
Source organism: Antheraea pernyi (assembly GCA_015888305.1). NCBI lineage: Eukaryota > Metazoa > Arthropoda > Insecta > Lepidoptera > Saturniidae > Antheraea > Antheraea pernyi. Next base: position 57,310 of record MU160837.1, on the reverse strand, counting down.
GAAGGACAATGCCTCTGAAGCTCTCTCGTAGTTTCTCAATGTTCTCACATATACCTGTATATCAAATCGCTAATATTAAAAAATAAAATTAATCCCTTAAAACTAAGCCTTTCTGAGTCATAAGAAATTTACAGAATGGAATATACGTATATGTATATCAAATCAACAATCATACGTAAAGGAGCGATTGTATTTCTACAATACCTTTACCTAATCCTTGCGATACCAATTTCCTTGTAGCGGTAAATATTTAGTATTATCTCGGATGATTCACCTATCAAAGGATAGCTTAAACCGCCGGGTCTAGGGTCTCGAAATGTTGAGTTATACCGGGATAGTTTAATTGTAATCAGGGACCTAACTGTTATGTAATGGTATACCATTCATATATATATGAATATCTATATTAGTCTGTCGTAGATTTGTTCGTTCATACAGAATTAATTAATCATCAGACTTCTATCAATTACCCTCGTGTGTTTAAATAAATTGATAACCTTTGATTTGTCATCGGTTAGTTTTAACATAGGCTAACATTATCCAAAATACAAAATTCTTTGAAAAGAGTTATATTTATATATTTCTTTACTCGCCTTATATATCTATCTTTATACATTTAGAGTTTTACTATGATCTCATTTTTTATACCTTAAAAACAAATGTTACCTTTCATAATATGTAAATTGCATAAAACTTTTCTATGTACAATAATCCAAATCTTCAAAGTCACTTGAGGATTTGTATCTACACTGATTATTTGAAACGGACAAGTGAACTGATAGAGATCGTCACGTAAGGAAAAAGCGTTATATCTTTCCCATTCGAGTTAGCCTCTTTCTATTGTATACGAGTGTATTGGCATACGAGAGCGAAAGAGTAGTTGCCATGAAACAATAAAACCATTTTCAGAATTACGATGACGCGAACATCGCTAGGTATTCTTTATTAAGGTTATAGCGCGATGACTTATTACTTTGTTTACATATTCGCATTCCGTTTAATCAAACTTCACGGCAGTTATCTGTCATATCAGCAAGTAGATAAGGTTTTCGGTCCCTCACCCGTACGATATAGCGGCCATTTGTATTGTACAACTGTCTCGGAACTATATTATGTTCTCGTATCTACCGTTAAAAATCCTATAATCTTAATCGAGCTATAAGATAATGAGATATATATAGCTGCTGATTTTATTCTATAGTGTACTCAGATAAAATTTTAAAGCTGAGATCACACTGTTATATGACTGGTGTGCTCCTTGAATGACACTTTCATAGTGACAGATATGAAAGATGTGTTTTAATTATCACGCAACTAAATCATAATATTATTATAAAACTTGAATTAAAACGGGAACTACTTAAATTATTGTTATTCTTTATTCTTCATGCTGTTTTTTTTTGTTAATGTATTAAAATGAACGATGGTCACTTATAAGGTTAATAATATTGGTTGCTTCAAGGTTTTTCTTAGTACTACTCCTGTCGTTGAATCAAAATAAATTAATGTGACCTTTACCTCTTTGTTGGTATTTATTGATTCTTCTCATATATTGTCCAAATCTTTGTGCCGTAAATCGCAGCTGTGTACGAGGTCTAATGCGATAATTAAAACTTGTCTAATTTATTCATGAAGGATACGAAAATAAATTAAAAAAAAATTGTTTGTAAAGTCCGTTTACAGACGATAATTATACGTGATAACGTCATAAGAAAACATTGATGAAAAATTGTATACTTTTATGAATTGTATTATTCTATATACCTAGTCTTGCCATACATACAGAAACAGAAAAAAATATTTTTTGGTTATTGAACATGATGTTGTTAAGGGGCTTCACTACCTTCTCAAGAATGGTATCTTGATACACTTGTGCCGATGTTTTGATACCTTTCTCACAAAAGTATGGCTCAGTCACTCCTTCATAGCTAATACCCCACCAAACCATCACTGAAGTCGGATAGTGCCCACGTTGCACTCTGTCGACTAATTGGGAAGCTTCCTTAGAGCTTTGAGCATAAATACGGTCATTTTGTTTGTTAAAATGTTGCTCAATTGTAAAAAAATTCTCATCCGTAAACTAAATTTTTCTGTGACCTCCCTTTGCGTACCGCTTCAGTAGTTGTTTCGATTTTACCACCCTATTCTTTTTTAAATTATCAGTTAAGAAATGACCAGTACGTCTCTTATAGGCTGCAAGTCCTAATTCATCTTTTAAAATACGCGACATGGTTCTAGGTGCTATCTTCATCTCCCGAGATAAAATCTTTTGCTTTCGGACTCGAATTCTTTCCCTTACTGTTTTGACCACCTTTTTCGTACGAACACTACGTGGACGGCCAGATCTTTTTCTGTCACAAACAGAGAAGGTCTCATTGTACCTATTAATAACCCGGTATACAAACATCTTACTAATACCAAGCGTATGGAGAGTTTTAAATATTGCATTTGGATCCATACCTACTTTGTGTAACGCAATCACAGCGATTCGGTTCTCTTTATCACCTCACCCCATTTTAATATCGCAAAATATTGTACAATGTATTGGCGCCAAAATGAGAAATCTCAATGAATAATCATATATAAATGCCAGATTCCAAATTCAAATGTAATATCTAGTTTATTTTTAATTGTAACAGTATTTATGGCCAGACTAAGTATAGATAGATGCGTCACAAGCCGAACGCTTAGGCCGATCGCGCCTCTCTATCGCTTGCACGCTCGGCTCAGGCGGAACGCGACAATGAGTCATGCTTTTTCGCTCGTGCAGCCGGCGTTCACCGATTTATAAGACGTTATCACGTCAATAAAAATAGGATTTCAAATGAAATTAAATACGAATTGAATACTTACTTTAAAAAAGTTTGGGTACTTTCGTATTAAATTGTAATAACACGGGAAGTGTTTGTATTGTTTATTTTCATTTTTGAAGAGAAACTCTGTATATGCACTACCTACAAAACTATTTGATTGACAACAATACCGCTGGTTAGCTGGAAGAAAATGCTTTATAGCATTAAGCTCGCCAATGTACAAATAAAAAGTGCAATAAAGTATTCATTCATTCATTCATTCAAACTCCGTCGATGGTGTGATCGGTGCTGGATGTTCTCACTAGTAATAGATTAGATTAGAACTATTTGAATGTTCGTCATTCATGTGACACTGGAAACGAATTAATCTGATGACAGTTATAATTCTCTAAACTATATAAGTAATCTAACTCTAACTCTAAGATATATAAACGACTGATCTTTACGTATTTTTAAGTTATGAAATATGGAAGGTGCCTAACTCGTGTACGCCAGTTATCTTATACATCCTTATTGATTAAAATTTTAATTTTTAGAAAAATACGACATAGTTGGACGTCTTCTCAAGCCAGGCGAGACCCCAAGCAAATATAGCGACGATGAGACCGAAGATAAAAAATCACAGTAGATTAAGAAATCGAGCTGTTCGTATCGTTTGGCTCAGATCTGTCATTTCTTTTAAACGTCACTTTGACAGTGACGGTTTGCAGAAGTGACAGCTTAAACGTTACCTATATATATATAGTTATATTATCTGTGTAGACATGGGATATAAGTGGTTTATAATTTCAATTGTTAATAAAGTTCTTTTCATATTTGTTGTTTTATTTTATATTAGCTACCCCCGCGAACTTCGTTTCGCTTTAATATGGTTTTTTTGTTAACCTACCTTTTTAGTAGATAGATACCGACGTATGGAACATTTGCTATGCTACCCCATAGATACTGTTCGTATTTCCGGAATCCAAACTGAAAAAGCGAAATATAATTAAAGCAAACTGCAGTAAAATCGTAAAATGACATGCGTCAAATTAAAAATTAAAATAGCGAAAGCGTTCATGTTGCTAATAGCAATTTGAAGTTGCGTTCATAATTACAGAAGAAGAAAACTGATATTTAGGTGTTTCCGTGAACTTTTTTACAATTTTTCTCTCCATATCTTCATCACCAACCTTCCTCAGAGTTCAAGGAATAAATCAAATCAAAAACTATTCGAATTGGACCAGCCGTCTTCGAGTTTTGAGCTTAGCAACATATTTTGCGATTCATTTATAATGATATAGATTCATAATTTAGTATCTATATACATAAATAGGTATTTACTACATCATGTAAATGTTAATAAGATATGTGATGCGTTTGAAGATTATAAAAAAATCATTATCATAAAGTTTTACGAATTTGCATTGTCAACAAAAAAACGTATTAACCTATGTCAATTGTCTGCGTTGCCTTTTTACTTAATTGTATAAAAAAACTTGAGTGAGTGCGATTCCGACAGCATATTAAAACCATAGAGAGTAGTAGTAATAATATTCGTCCAATAGGACAGGCGGCGGGTAAGCTATAAATGCTTTTTTTGATATTTGAATATGATATGTTATGAAGTTGAGCCTGTTATTCTGAGAGATATTTTGTATTTTCAAGTTTCCTATACATAGTCATTTATCCAAAAAAATAACTCGTCATCTGTGGTTAGATAAGCTATTGTTTGATGTTACATTTGAAAATGATATTGGATATATGCCAAACTTTTGGGATGTCTGTATAGAACTTTAAAAAATAACATTATTTTACCTGATTATTTCTTATTTATTTTGGACGTAACCTAATGGCGGCATCGCTGTAAAAACGATGTATTTATAATATATAAAAAATCATGCATTTAAGGGTTAACAGAGTTTTTGGCGGGATCTTTTTCTGTCATGTAGTGGATTTTAATTTTTATTCTTAATCTTGTGTTACTTGACTCTATATTGTGTAAAATTGGTGGTGTTTTATGTAACATAGTTTGTTTATTGTGCATGTGAAGTGAATGGAAAATAATACCATGGACCATGAATTCTGAGATGCCACAAAAACTCCCTGGAAAGTTCTAACAAGATGGCCACCATCTTGTTAGTTCATTGAAGTTATGTATATGAAGAAACTTGTAATATAGATACTCACTTGACAATGGCAGTAATAGTCTACTAGAAGATTGATTCCCAAAAATGGAATGGAAGAAGAACTTGTAATACTATTAACTACTCGACAATGGCAGTAATAATCTAAAAGATTGGTTGCCAAAAAAAATTAAAAAAAAAGGGTTAACATTTTCTTAATGATTAGATTCTTTAGATATATAAATTACCGAATGAATGCAGATGCGTCACTCCAGAGCGGTTACACCTATTTGGCTTTTTTGTGTTTATAATTAACAAGATAAGATTTATACGAAAGAAAATGCTTGAAAAATTGTACAAAAAAGTGAAATGATTGAAATAAAAATTTGCCATATAATAACAGGAGTGTGTGAGTGAGACAAAATACTTCCTAGTGTCAAGTAAAGTCAGAATAGCCAGACTTACGTTCAGTTGCCATTTTATTTACATGCTCGTGCTGCAAAGTTTTCGTCTCAATTTCTAGGCTAGTGCAGAAATCGGGGCGGATAATTCGTTATAATAATACACTGCAGATTTAAATAATAGCATTTGTGTAATTTCTAAAAAAAGCAGAACATAATATTTCCTTTACACCTGAACTCCAATCGTAAACTAAAGAGGTTGAAATAGTTTATCGTATACAAGATATTTCAAAATCTCATAAATTCGAGATTCAAATAATAGAAGTTTCTAGAAGCTGTCTTATTCTGTGATAAGTTATTTGACATGCATAACGCGTCGTGCCTCATCATTGTCGAGAGCATCGATAATCGAGTCAAGTCGTGTCGCGGTTTTGAATGAAGCCCCTTCCTTAACTCGAGTATCATATAAATTTTAAGATTAACTGTTACTTTGTCATCATATTTATAATAAAGATTAAAAAGTACCCGATATACTGTAGATTATATTTATATTTTACTTGATTTTGGCAACTATAATCATATACTATAATAAGCTTGTCCAATTGTTAATTTAAAGAAAGTAGTGGTCGAAATTCAACTATATTAAAATATACAACATTTTTCCTTCACATTGCTACCTTTATTTCTTTTTAATCCTTGTATATAAATACTTATAAAGAAAGGTGTCGACTCATTGATATTAAGGAAAAAACATCACAAAGTATTTCTAAAAATAATTTAATAACATCAAAGCTCGTCTATAGCTATCAAACCAAATATCAAGGAAATAGGAGAAAAAGAGGATTTATTTATCTTCGCTTTTTGTATAAATATAATCTAATAAAAATAATCTTATAAAAAATCCACAATATCATGAATGTGGTATATTATTAATGAAACACCGTAAATTAATGAATTACTGTATTTTATGTAGAGAATCTATATATTAATACGTGAAGCCTAAACTTTGTATCCCTTTTTGAGAGAAATGCGCGAACGGATGAACGTGAAACTTGGCATAGTTAAAGTTTATATGGAGCAGAAGTGCAGAAAACTATTTATTTTATATAAAATGCATTAGAAGTACATTAAATTAATTAAAATATGCATTACTTACACTATTACTTCAATTTTACACAACATATACACACATGTAAATAAAAAAGACATTTTGACATCTGTCAATAAAGGACTTCAAAAAAGGTTGTGAAGGAGGTTGCTATGCTCGACTGTATGTATTATTTTACTCTTACGTTCCAATTACCCTTTTTCATTCTACATTCTACAATGATATTATAACATAATAATACCCTTTGACAAAAGAACCCTAATGAAATTCAAACTTTAAAAAATCAATGAACTATGGTCGAATGTCGACTTCTGGGCGCCCTCTAGTATAATTAAGCATGACAGTACAATAGCCAGTCGGAAGAAGAACTGGCATTAAGTGACGATATTAGTTGAAATGATAACAACCTAATGGTTAGAGTGATAGCTAATTTAGACATTGCATAAACCCTACTATGTATCAGTATTAAAATGAACTTCAATACAAATTCAGAAACACCTTCTTAGGGCCTAAATTGAATAAAGCATTTTGAAGAAGAAGCAGGGAAATGTATTACTGATGGGGGGTGGGAAGGAAGGGTAAGGGGAGGGTAGGTGGGTCTCCGGCACTCTCACTGACCGAACGAAACGCAACAATGCAAGTACTGTTACTTCTCGTCGTTTTTCTTTGAGAGAGTGGTACTACCCTGATCGAGCTGATCCATAGCTGAAATCAGTAATACTTTCAGCTTGGCTCTACCATCTGTAGGTATCTTGATGAATCAAGTCAAATCAAATCAAAAACACTTTATTCAATTTAGGCCCTAAGAAGCCGTTTATGAAGATCAAAACTACCACCGGTTCGGAAAACAACCCAGTCATCGAAAAGAACCGGCAAGTAACTCGATCTGGTTTATCTTTTTAACAAATATATATAATATTTAGAATATATTAGGTACATGTCACAAACGTTTTTAATTGATGCACAGAGATGAGTCAATTCCAAACCTCACCATCGTTCACATATTGATAATAGCCTTTTGACACCAAAACCCGCGTGATATGGCGCTTAAATTCACAATCCGTCAATAATAATATTCGTTTACAAGAGAGGTCATAGAGTACATTTACGCGAGCGAAACCGCGGGTGTACATATGTTTGTAATTTAATGGTTACCTGCCGTTTGCTTGATGGAATTTTGTTACGTATCTGGTGTTTTAAAAGTCTTATGGGATGAATTTTCAAACATTTCTACATTTTACAATAATTGTCTGAATCGTACTGTCTTATCCTATCAGTTTACTTTTTTTTTTGACACGTCAAGGAGGGCATCATCATCATCATCATCATCCTATCAGATTAGGGCTATAAGATCTATATATTAATACGTGAAGCCTAAATTTTG
>MU160837.1:0-49206 GCA_015888305.1 Antheraea pernyi | reverse complement strand
AACTCAATGATCGCCAGCGCGAAGTACGCGTCGAGACGTGCCTTTCACTGCTCAACAGACACACAAATGAAGAAATTTTCAACCGCATTGTTACCTGCGATAAAAAATGGATTCGGTTTGATAACTGCAAACGCTCAGCAAGTTGGTTGGATCCTGGTTCATCTCCTAAACAATGCCCTAAACGAAAACTTAGCCCTAGAAAAGTGATGGTCACTGTTTGGTGGTCTAGCGCCGGTGTGATTCATCACAGCTTCTTACCAAACGGGGTGAGCATTACTGCAGATGTGTACTGTGAAGAACTGAAATGTGGAGTGTGAAGAACAATGATGGAGAAGCTGGCACATCTCCAACCAGCATTGGTCATTCGCTCGTCTCCGCTGTTCCTGCACGACAACGCGCGACCTCATACTACTTTTTCCAGAATTTGAATAACTCCTTGGTGGGAAAAAAATTCAACATACGAGAGGCAGTACAAAATGCCTTTGAAGAATTTGTTGCCTCCCGTCCAGTTGATTTCATTAAGAACTGCCACAATCAATAAACTGCCACTGCGTTGGCAAAGATGCATTTATTGCATGGGTGATTACTTCGATTAATACATTCATCAAATATATGATGGGCTACACAATCTCAATACAAAATATGAATAAAAGGTGTACACAGGCTCTTATACTATGCGTCACTAGTCTGACGCAAGCCGCGTAATCGGCCGGTCACGCTTATTAGCATGTCGTGGCGCGAAGTTATGAATTTATTTCCTGTAAAAAAATACCTGTCAACGCGCCTAAAGGTGTATAATAAATAGTATTTTACTATAATGGAAAATCTCTTGGTAAAAATAAAGTGTTTGTTTGATGTCGAAATAACGAATATAAATATTTATAAAACAAGGAATTATAATTAAAGTTTAAAATCTCACTAAACGAAAACAACGCCCAAATCGCTTTGATCTCTCTCGATTATATCAACAGATTGAGTGCTCAGAAAATCTTCTGTCCGAGTTAGTTCCGTCTTAAAAGTTTGTGCGACATCGTTTAATACTGGCCAGACTAGATTTTTACTTCTTTCCCTTATCTCGGGTTCTTATAACATCTCGTTTTACTTATTTCTAGTACGCTTTTAGGACAATATAAAAACCTCCTCCATTCATATATATTTGTAAGTGTATAGATAGAAAGATAGAAACTTAAATAATATAAAAGCGATATCCAAAATAGTGCTGGCATTGTAGCGTTTCGTTCGGTCAGTGAGAGTGCCGGAGACCCACCTCCCCTCTCCTCTCCCTTTCCCTCCCCTAACCCTTCCCCCCAAAAGGTGGCAAGGTACTTGCGACTCCTCTGATGTTGTTAGTGTCCATGGACGGTGGTGATCACTTAACATCAGGTGACCCACCTGTTCGTTTGCCACCTGTAACGTAAAAAAAAAGGAAATACATAACATTAATCAAAAATATATTAAAAATATAAAAAATAATTTTGTTATAATTTCAGTGAAAAGTTTCTATTTTGCTGGAATTCTTTAAACAGTATTGTTATACGAGTAAAACATCGTTGGTCGCTAAAACTTCGTCCTTTCAGTTGTTTAAAATTCAACATTGAGTAGGTACAAATTTCTCGTAGAGTCAAACGAAATTTGAATATTTTCTGCTCATTACATTTGGAATTCAACAGCTGACTATGTTAGAGCGAATTTTTACCTTGATAGTGTTTATTTTGTTTTTCATTTTGAAGAGCAAACTACTTTATCTCAGAAACAATATGAAATGGAAATGAACAATGAAACGAATAAGTGACATTAAAATGAAACAAACATATATTTTTGAGTCCAAAAGAGTGAGATGTTATACATTATACAGTGTTTCTTATTCTGCAGTTTAGTAAGTGAGTATGTACGTGCCTAAGTATTACAATGCCTTAGGCAAAAGGCGTTACCATCAGCATGGTTTAATCCTCACGAGTATCGTTTATATGGATATTTTATAATTTTCTGAAGGTTTTATTTTTACCACGTACGAACTGCACTCATGTTTTTTATGGGTTTCTATTAGCAAACAGGTATGCAGTCCTCGTTCATCACCAAGTATATAATAGTTGCGAACTAGTCGGGTACAAGTCTTTATAATTTGACTACTGAATATACATCGACGGATACCTGAAAACGACACACCTTCTTAAGAGTCTGTCCAGATGAGGCGTTTTATGCGCGAGTCGATACGTGCGCTTAAAAATCTATTGCGTCCACATACCGCGTTTTACGCGCGTTTCTACCTTCGGAAATGCCGCATACGCTGGGATACGTCGTACGGATAGACGACTGAGAACTATGTTGACTCGCCATAGACTCGCGTAGTACTGGACGCAGCAATGGGGCCTGACTATATTCTCGCTCATTGCACGCGTTTTACGCGCGAGTTAAGAAATGCGCTGCACCATTTGAACGGGATATATGTAGCTCTAGTATCTGGGGTACGCGACCCGCGCGTAAAACGCCTCATCTGGACAGGCTCTAAGAGTGCTACTATGGCGAGCATTACACATCGTATATTAGGTATGATTGCGACCAAGTCTGTAAAAATTGTCACATTCTATCACGGAACCAAATCAATCTCACAACCTAAAACCAAACTTAGATAGATCGCAGTTGAAGATTCGCTACTACCGAGGACTGAAGTTGGGATACCCCATCATATAGTTCCCATCAGATAATTATTATTTTATTATTATTTGGTATAACACACTAGCAGCTAATAAGCTGATGCGTGTGTATTAAATAACTTGGAGATATCTTCGTGGTACAAACTATTCTTAAAAGAGTTTATAGTGGAAGCCATGACAACTTTCTCCGGGAGTTTATTCCATGCTGTGAATACTCTATTAGGCGAGAAGTGCTTGACTGGGTTTCTTTTTGCTAACGTTTCACAAAGTTTTAAGGGATGACCACGTAAATTTTTATTGTCATGGAGCTTGTAAATCTTTAAGGCTGGACACATTGTAATAACCAGTGAGGATTTTATGTTTCGATTAACCTGCCTACGCTGTTCTAATGTGGTAAGGCCAAGGTTTTTGAGGCGCTGTTCATAGGGTAAATTACGTATTGCGTATACCATCTTGGTAGCCCTTCTCTGTACATTTAATGTACATGTACATAAGATGGACTCATACTTTGCAATAAAAATAGATATGACAGTCGAACTTTCAAATAGTATCAACACCCTTATTTCAGTGGAACATAATCTATACTAATATGATAAAACTGAAGAGTTTGTTCGCTTGAACGTGCTAATCTCAGGAACTACTGGTCCGATTTGAAACATTATTTCAGTGTTAGATAGTTCATTTCTCGAGAAAGGCCATATCATCACACTAAGACCAATACGAGCGGAGCACCAATCAAGAATGTTTCAAGATGGGATTTTTTCCCTTTCAAGAATTTTCTCTGTGTGTTAGCGTTAGCTCAAAGTAACTATTTCCTGTGAACCAAGTCGCGAGGAGAAGCTCGTTTACAATAAAAATAACGTTAAAATGATATAAAGAAGTATTTACTAAAAGTGGAAGAGCCACGCTGAAGCTATCATTGGTTTCAGCATGAATGGGTCGGCTCGCCCGGGGTAGTACCACCCTCTCATAGAAAACCGACGTGAAGTAACAGTGCTTGCATTGTTGCGTTTCGTTCGGTCAGTGAGAGCGTCAGAGGCTCACCTCCCTTCCCCTCTCCTCTCCCCCCTCACTCCCCACCTCTCAAACACAGGCTGGTAACGCACTTTCGACTCTCCCGGTTTTGTTAGTGTTCATGGACGGTGGTGATCACTTAACATCAGGTGACCCACAAGTTCGTTTGCCAGTTATGTCATAAAAAAAAAACAAAACACAACAATTTTATTACATAGTAATTTTAATGGAACATAAATATTTAATAAGTGTAAATATCGTCGCCAAGCAAATTAATGACAGGCTGAAACAACAAATTTCATGGTTATGAAATCTCAACGAAAAATATCGTTTAAAAAAAATTGCGATATAGAACCGCATTCAACAAATGTATGTTTATGACGACAGTATAAACATTTACCAAATTATCTTGTATTAAGTGGCTGTTAACGGCAAATTAGATAAGAACTACAATTTTGAAAAGCCGCATTCAACAAATGTATGTTTATGACGACAGTATAAACATTTACCAAATTATCTTGTATTAAGTGGCTGTTAACGGCAAATTAGATAAGAACTACAATTTTGAAAAGTAAAGCCACTTTTCACATTTACGCTTACAGTTCAGTTCCAACTTCAAAAGCTACAGAAGGTTCGCTTAAGGATGCCCTATCGCAGCTTTCAGTAGCAACGAGAGATTCAAAGCAGTTACCAGGAGTAGCCAGAATTAGAACTTGACTCAGAATTGCAATCCTTTTGAGGTTAGACATACATGGCTATAGTTGCACTGAGTCTTTATATATAGGTGTATTGCATACTTGTTTGTAACATCTAACATAGAAAAAATAATCCAGACCTCTCATAACAAATAAAAGGGATATTAATTACCAACTGAACTAACGAGCTAAACATTCCTACTATACAGATGATGGGACACTATAAATACGAGACCGTGTGTAACTTATTCCTGCAGGTTGGTTCTGTAAAAACATAGGTAGGTTTTGTAGGTGGTAGAGCTACGCTGAAGCTTTTTCTGGTTTCAGGATGAATGGGTCGGCTCGCTACCACTACCACCCGAACCACAGAAACACCGACGTGAAGTAATAGTACTTCCATTATTGCGTTTCGTTCCATCAGTGGAACGCCGGAGGCCCACCTCCTATTATTTACCCCCTCCCTCTCCCTTTTTTTGCTCCATGGGGATATCCCTAACGGATATCCATCTCGCCGGGCAGCAGAGGATGGATATGCCCGAGTCGAACGGACTAAAACCCCATGGTACCTTCTTACAACTTTTGGCTGGAGGAGCAGGGACTGTCAAATCGACACTACGTTTGCTCCTCCAAAAGGTGTTGTCCCCTTCTAAGGGGCCCAAACTGCGGCCTGAGGGGTCAAGATGGTGGACCCCTCAAGAGGAAATGGGTGTTACCCCCCATAACGAACTGTGGAAGTCGCATCGCATAATGTACCTCCACCACATGGGCCTGTGCAGTTTAACTGCCCGGAACGACGAACATGCTCGTGTCTGTCTCCCGCCCCCTTGGATTCCCCCAAAACAGGCTGACAACACACTTGCGACTCCCTTGGTGTTGCTAGTGTCTATGGACGGCGACGATCACTTAACATCACGCGACCCGCGATAAAACAATGAAATGAAACGCAAGTGATTTGTTATTATGCTGAATCAAAGCACTGTAATCTATATCTATATATATAATAAAAATGAAGTGTCTGTATGTAATATCAAAATAAGGTTGGACCAGTTTTCTCGGGACTCACCGACAGATAGAGGGCATCATAACAAGTAATTTAGTTTATTTTAATTTAGACTAGCTGTTAACCATGGCTTCGCCCGCAGTGCTATCTCCAAAACAGTTCGACAGATGTATACAGGACTTTCGCCGGCAAATAGCAGACATTATAAAAAGTAATTTAGTCTATTTTAATTTAAACTAACTGTAAAACGTGGCTTTGCCCGCAATGCTATCTCCAAAACGATTGGACCGATTTTCACGGGACTTTAACTGGCAGGTAGCTGATCGTAAAAAAAGTAATTTCGGTTATTTTATTTTAGATCAGCTGTTACCCGCGACTTCGTCCGCATGAAATTTACCAAAAATATGTTGTTCACTGTAAACATCTGCGTAATGTGTGCGTTGTACTGGACTCCAAGAATAAATATAATTTAAATTAATATATCTGTATGTATGTATTCTGAATTATATTGTCTGTTTGGTCATTTTGGCGGCTATTTTATTTTACTTAAATTGCCAAATATTAGAAACTGCTTAGATAGATATAACGTTTTATATTTTGATTTATATTTATGTAAGATTTCAAGACGTCAGCTCATTCATTGTTTACAATACAAGATTATAATTATTAATACTAAGTTTAAAGACAGAATGGGTCTTTCTAATAAGATATTAGACCATAAACGTATTATTTATTGATAATAGGGGCATATTATGTCATTAAGTCATTTTTTCATTAGTTCCTTCCATAAGTGAGCACTGAGGGGATGTGGTGGGTTAAGGTTCCAAATATGTTGCTGATGACAAACCTCATTTGGCACGCTGCTAGTATTTATATATCTAACGTTACAAGATACTGTAAGTGGCGTGCGTTTCGTACTTACGATTGTTTTTAAATAGCATTTGGAATTTTAAAAAATGCGTGCGGAGCTGCGGGTACAGCTAGTTGGCACATTTTGGCAAATATGTATGTCACTAGGCATAAGGTTTCAGAAATCTCCGAACTTATTATCATTTAACACCTAGTGAGTTTGTAATCAAACGTTTAATTATAACAGGATAACAAAGAACAAAGAGCTATCCAAATGTACTCTTGTTGCTCGTCCAACTTATAGAGTTCTCAAAGCGTTCTATATATATTCTTACATCATGAAGTTAATTCTGTTAAAACACTTCACCGAGTTTATTCAATTACGAACAAAAAGTCCAAACAAATAACATTACAACCACAAAATATATAGGTACAGATTGTTCGGCTCGATATCCTTGATTTTAATTATATCATAATTATACCACTAAGTATCGCTTTATGTATGATTCAATTATATAAAAATGCTAAGTATTAACCTGTACTGAAATGGAGCATTGTAATTCAGTCCATACTTTACCTTGGTATATTGTGTCGACCAACGTAGCTTCGAAACCATCAATGTGTTGTAGCTTTCGTAGTACTGATTTTTTTAATGCCTACCCCACGCTACGCCATCCTTGAATAGAAAATCTGTGACCAGCACCTGTAAGTCTGTTTCGGGACATGCACTTGATAACCTGTCCTCCTCTATAATTAGTAAGCTACCATCTTAGGCTACATTGTAATTTAATATTAGTCTGATTGTGTTAAAACTCTAAAACCTATACAGTAGGTATATAGTTTTTACAAATATTGAGTAACATCAATTAAAAGTAACCTGTTTGAAGTTGGTTATAAATGGTTATAGGTTATTGCTACCATTCAACACCGATCGGAGTCTAGTCATATATACTTTCATAAAATTAAAAAAAAAACAGCGTGTATCAATGTGTACACGTGGATGAAGTGAAACTTCTTTGGCTTATAGGAATTACTCTATATACATCTGAGAAAGCTCATAATCTATATAATATACGATGACCCATAGTGTAAATATTTAACTAGATATACATTAACTCATTTTGATATACTACTAGAGCCTAACAGACATACTTAAAAATACATATCTACCTTACGTTTAACGCGTAACGTAACGTATGACAAAATTTCCCTACTGTGCCATAAGAAGATTCACTTCAAAGGCAAATTAAATTAATAAAAGTAAATTATTGTCAAATTTGTGTAAACGTAGAAAATTGCCGTCAACCTGCCAGTGAGTAAAATTACGCGTTGTTCTTAGTTGACCTTCTGCACTGATATTTTTTGTGGCACAGTGCAAACACGTTACACAAGAGTACGCTCCGCGATCTTACTCCGAATATCGTGCAAACTTCACGGTATAGTATCACTCGAACGTTTCAAAGTTTTTCCAAGAAGTTGGAGGACAGCAATATATTCTTATAAGAGAGTGTTGGCTGAAGCAACAGCGGTCGTAACTCTTCATACGGGACGAGTCAGTTCCACAGTTACATGTAACTTTTCAATTAATGAGGTTCTATGGAGAAGTCGTACCGTTTTGCATACGTTGCCAATAAGATTAGACATCGTATGAGGTAAATAAATAAATAATCTATCTATACTATAATAAAAATGTAACAAAGCCAAACCTGTACATCAAATATTTATTGAAAATTTTGATCGGGGTAGATTTTGTTATCGATATAGAAGCCAAAAATAATCCTTTTACGATTTCTGTATGTCTGTCTGTCCCTGTGAACACGTATCACTCTGAAAGTACTGCCCCAATTTTGACGAAACTTGAACACAGTGATAACTAATAGTACAAGATTACATCTAGAATTTTTTATTAATTTAAACTTTTTGTCCCATAAAACGCAAGGAGTTCTCCAGGATAATGAAAGACATAACTTTGTAGTAAATGTAACTACACTTTTTTGCGACACCTTACTACAAGAGCCAGCAACGTTGAAAGAACGAGAATTTTAGAAAAGCTGGTACTTTAATATGAGGATATATTATGCCCTTCCAATTAGGATTTAGGATACCTGATAGCCGGTTAACATTGTGTTTTTTAATGCGCATCACACCTTTACAGGTCAAAATTTTGATTTATAAATAATTTTAGGAACATTTTTTTCAGTAACTTTTAAACGCTATTAAAAACATGAATTTATCACTGCCAGACAATTTTGTTATTGACGTTTTTCATTGTTTACGGTGAAATCTCAATATCATAATGGTTAATAAAATCAAATATGTTCTTTGCAATGGAAAAAATAAAATGGTTTGAAATGAATTATTTTATTTATAACGATTATCATCGGGCACATTATTGTCAATAACAAAATTGTCTGGCAGTGATAAATTCATGTTTTTAATAGCGTTTAAAAGTTACTGAAAAAAATGTTCCTAAAATTATTTATAAATCAAAATTTTGACCTCGCAAGGCACCTCGGCTTGGGCTGTTACCTGAGAAATCGTGTCTGAACTAGCTAACTATTTTAAGCTATTAATACATATATTAATTACATACAATCGAGATTGCATGATTCACAAATGCATACGTTTATATCGGAATGAAACGAACTAAACTATTGGATTTAGTTCAATAAGGGAAAAAAACAAAACCCTTCCACAATGTGTATATATGTGCACATGTGTGAGAGAGGTGATCTCATATGTGAGTACAAGTGATGTGGGTGAGTCACTGTATCGCGGTAATAATAACTCGAGGGCTCCATCCAGGAACGACCTCGGCTCGAGATATTACTGAGAACCACGTTTTGTGCGGAAACGAAAGAGAAATCCTTCCCCTTACGGCGGCGCGAGAGTCGGTTACGCATGCGAGGGCGCAAACACGCATTTAAAGAGATCGAATTTAAATTTATTGAACGGCGTCGGCGCCGAAATCTAAGAATAGACATAACAAAAATTATTACTCGGTCGTTTTAGGGGAAGATAGACGTAAATACACGGATTTACTTTATCTTATATGAGTTATTTACTATTGAACGCCGGCACGCGTGAGCCGTTGTAGGGTAGCCGCGATGGCTGTCTCTCTGGCGGTCTCTTCGTAAGCCGAGATCTTCGAGATCTCTTGGAAAATGAGTAGTTGGCCCGCGTAGTCAATACTCGACAGGGAAAAGGAAAAGGCGGCGGGATCCTGTGAAGCCCGCCTGGGGTCTGGGATTCGGCTGGGACGCGGGCTTAGGAGCCCACGGGGCCAGAGGGGCCCGGTAGGGGCGGTGGGGTGCGCTAGACGCGGGTACGGACGCTGTCGGTGCACGAGATGTATTCGGCAGGCTCGGGAGGGCCTCTCGGGACATGAGAGGCGGAGGTCGAGGGCGGGCGGGGGCGACCGCCGTCCTAGACGGCGACGCCTGCCTGGGGTAGCGAGGGTGATTTGTGCGCGGGGCGCGGGGACATCCGCGATAGTTTGCGGTATGACCCACGTCTCGGCACAGAACGCAGCTCGGAGGGTCGGAGGAGTCTTTCGTGCGAGAACACTCCTTGGTGGAGTGGTCGCCGAGGCACTTAACGCACCTGGGTTTCAGGCGACTGTTTCGTGCGGAGTGTGTGTGACCTGGCAGTTGTGACACTGCGAGGGTACAGACGTTTTGCGCGGCGACTCGACGATTACGCCGGAGAGGCCAGACTGACGCTATCTTGAATATATGCGTCTATAACAGGTGCTTCCACAATTATCGCTATCTTTATCATACAGCCAGTGTTGCGCTAAACTATAGCTATAGCTAAGTTATTCTATACATATTATTTTTAATTGACCCTATTTTATGTCTAACTAAAATAATATCAAAATTACAGCTATCTTAACATGGTTTGACCATACAAAAAATGGCATCGGGCACATTTTTATTAAAACATAAATGTCTGGCAATAATAATTTCATGTTTAAGTAGCGTTTCAAAATTACTAAAAACAAAACATTCTAAAATTATGTAAAAATCAATATTTTTTGCCTGTAACTGTGCGATATGCATTAATAAACGCAACGTTTACCGGCAGCCAGGTAGCCCGCACGCTTTTCGGAAGAACATAAAGATATATAAAAAACTGGCTTATTACAAATTCGTTTTCGAAACCGTTGTTAGCTCTTAGACGAATAGTTTCAGGCAAATGACAGTGGACGCGTCGTGTTCATATCTTTTTAATATTTATATTTTTCTGCAATAGAATGGAGTGTGAAAAAGTTTTAATACAAGTTGAAAATAGTTATGATATGATTCAGTGTTTAATTTATCATTATTTATTTTATGAATATATTTTATCGTTTAATTTGTAGTGTGACTCTATCATCTTGATATTTTATAATGTAAACTATACTGACTGTATTGTAAACGTCTAAAAAAAAGGGAAAAAAATGTTGTTCCAACTGGAGGTCCATAGACCTCGCAAGCTTTTTTTCAAGCGGGTAGTAGGCTTATTTTAAAAGATTTCTCACATACCATCTGGGTATATGTTTGAGTGAGTCCCTTGATAATTTGGATTTACAAATGGAAACTGTAGGTGTGGCTGCAATCGGGTTTTAGGTTTATTAAATCGTTTCGCGTTTAAAAATACAATTGGCACCGGTGATAACCGATTTGATGCAGACGAAGTTGCACGGGTCAGCTAGTCTTCAATAAACAGCAAAAAAATAAATAAAAGAAAATCACTATCCGCGTATATATGTGTGCGCTTAATTATTATTGGGATTTACAAGCATACGAGTATTTTACCAATAAAAAGTTGAGAACTGTTGATAAGTTGTAAACAATTCATAATAATATTTTTCAGGCACTTATATTGCTTACACGGGCTAAAACTTTATTATGTCTAAATAATAATGTATACGTAGGAATTTTATATCTCTAAAAGACCTATAGAAAAGTTTTCTATAATACCTGATTATCTACTAAAGATAACGTACAGCAACCAGTTTTACCTTTTACAAAATAGTAATTGATGAAATATTAAATATGATGAATTCATCATGTAAATTCACTAAGCAGTTCCGACCAGTATAACGTAAGCCTTTTCGAATTAAATATATTAAATTACATATGGCATTTAATTTAGATCAATATTTTCCTTTAAAGCATATCATTTCGATGAATATCTTGGAACGTATCACAGATATAAAAAACACACAACAGGAAAAACAAAAACATTTTAAATAAAAAAATACAAAATCCCAACGTCATGCGGTTTTCCCATGCGGTCACCCATCCAAGTATTGATCGCGCTCGACGTCGATTACCTTCGGTAATCGGATGAGAATCGGTGTTTTGTAGAGACCCGACACAGTGTTTACCGCCACGACCCTTCGTCATATAAAAAGGATGCCGATCAGAATTTCAAAGCTCTCCCATAAGATATTTCAAATGTTCCGTCACGAGACCTACGAAACTTCTTTGAATTTGATGAACTAAAAATAGTAGATTTCAATTGCAATTAATAATTGCTCCGTAACAGTGAGCTTAGATACGGCACGAAATCAATAAACTTAGTTCGAATCCTATAAAGCGTTGAGTTTTTGATGGAGAGAAACGCTGTGAAGAAACCAAAGCAAGAAGAATAGATTTCTAACTTTAGGTGAAAACCTATTCCTAAGCTACTGTAGATGTAGTCTGTTGACTAATAGGTTTTAAATATTTTTTATGAGTTTCCATAAATTAAAGAAACAATGATTGTCACTTGACTTTACTGCCAATTATCCTAATCGAATTTGAGGTCATCAGACGTATAAATCTATTCATGTTATTGCCATAATAAAATTAAATAGGTACAATTCGTCGAAACTTCAAGTAAAGTACAAAAATAAACTCTTCTAGGTACCTTTTGAAACCAAACATATCCCCAGACGGGTAATAATCGTGGAATTTAACGAAACCTAAAAAAAAAACGTACGAAACGTTTGTGTATTATGGAACCGTGAATTTTAAAGAGTTTTGTAACCGACGAACAGGATTTATGTCTCTGACAAATGACTGTCGGTAATGTTGTTCGCTGGTATGTTACATACGAATAAAGTACGTCTATTAAAAATGTTACTTTTATGTTTGAAATTATTTTTTGTGTAACAGGAATTATATCTGATGAACAAACCTCTTTTAATTCTTTATTTAATGTAATTTACGGTGTAATAAAATTGTAAACTTATATATTAGGTCGGTCACGTAAAAAGAAACGCTAATAACCAATGGGGAGACGAGTTTTCGAGTGAAGATCGAGTTTAGGCAAACGCAGTTTAAAGCGCAGGAGCCACTTGTAAGATTGCTAAAACTAATTAGATACAGAAAAGCAAAGATTAGGTCCCGTTATTGCTTAAAGTTTACTTTTAGTATAAGATTGAGATAGCTTGATACATTAATTATAAAGTATATTTAATTTTATAATGTTTTGTAACTTTATTCGTTGCTAGCTGACCCGTGCAACTACGTCTGCACCAAACCGATTATTACCAGTTTCAATTTTTAAACACGAAGAATCTTAATAAACCCGATTGCAGCGACACCTACCGTTTCCAATTGTGAATCCAAACAATCCAGGGACTCACTCAAACTTATATCCAGTTGATATCTGAGAAATATTTCTTATAATAAGCCTAAAACCCATTACATATTAGATACAGTTTCGTTTACACATATTTTTCAACTTTGTCGACATAGTATTATTGAAGTGAACTTTCTTTAGAATCGTAGAAAATCAATGAAAAGATGATCATAACAAATTGACAAAAACATACATTAATAGAATTAAACCTAATAGATTTTATACTTCTAATTCAACTGATTGATAATTTTCGTTAAAAATGTCATGTCGCCGTAGCGCAATTATAATATACTGTACTTGTGCAATATATAGACCGACGAAGACTAAGACGTCGGTTCCGAATCCAACGGTATTTTTTTTGTTTTCTGTCTCCTACATATAACACCAGTTGGATAAGGGAAAAAAACAAAACACTTCCACCATGTGTATGTATGTGCTCGTATGTGAGAAGTGATGACAAGTAATGTAGGTGAGTCACTGTATTGCGATAGTAATATCTCGGGGGCGACCTCGGCTCGAGATATCACTGAAGAACCACGGTGTGTGCGGGGACGAAAGAGGAGACCTTCCCTCACGGCGGCGCGAGAGAGGGTTACGCGTGCGTGGGCGCGAGCACACATATTAAGAAGATCGAATTTAAAGTTAATTGAGCGGCGTCGGCGCCGGAGAGGTTGACGTATACGTGTACTTTTCTATAGGTAATTACAAGATGTACAGTTCTGTAGTATATTCTTATACATCTAAATTTAAGACACTTGTAAGTTTTGGTATTAGTAGTGCTCGAAGATATATTGGAACGTAATACGTGATTAAGTTGAAGCGGCTAGTTAGTTGGTTGGAACTCTTGCAGTTTTCTTTGGGAACTTCAGCGTGTGTTCCAACGATCCAGGGACTCACTCAAACATATAACCCAGTTGGTATGTGAGAAATATTTTAAAATAAGCTTAGAATTAAGCAATTAAGATAAAAAATAACCTACATATATTGCCGATAAATGTCTTCCTAGTACGTTGTCCCAGTACCTTCTGTATCAAACGACGACAAGCGTACTGGAACGTTTGACAGGTCCATGTATAATGGATTAATTTATAGAGTATATAATACGTAGATTTTTTTTCTACATATAATATTATCTGTGGAATGTCTGTTCTACTATGGTCAAGGGTATAGCGGTTTATGATTTAGGAATGACTATGTGTTTTGCGTTTTTGGCGGCATTTTAGTTTGTCATGTAATGGCTTTTATATTTTATTCATAGTCTTGTGTTATTTTACTCAATATTTTGTAATATTGGTGGCATTTTACGTAATATAGTTCGGTTATTGTGTACAAGTGATGTGGATGAAAATAATATCACGGAGCATGAATTCTGACATGTCAAAAAACTCCCTGGAAAGTTTTAACAAGATGGCCACCATTTTGTTAGAATATTGAAATTATCACAAGACACTATTATATTTTACTATATTACCTACTCGACAACGGCAGTAATAATTTAAAAGATGAAGAAACTGTGCGTTTGTCCATGATAAACATTTTTTTTAATGAAGCATGGGACATTTCTATGTCACTGTTAATTGTCATTTCACGTGATGTCATGTGTCATTTGTGTTTTCGTGATTTTTGGTGACTATGAAAAAGAATTTATGTTATGAAATTATACATCTGTATGACTGTTAGTATTTATAATTGTTCTGTATGTGTGTATGTGAACTGAAGTACTACTAAACGGCTAGACCGATTTTGTTGAAATTATCTGTGTGTTCAGATGCATTCAGCGATGGTTTAAATTCACAATTGAACCCGGAATGTGGTGCTGCGATCTAATGCCAGGAATTTTAACGAGTTTTAACTACTCAATTTGACCAGAAAGTTATGTTTAATTTTAACCTCCGCCAGACTTTTTGACCGCTCTATATACAACTGTAGGACACAAATTTATGTACTTAAGTACTATATACATAACATTGAGACAAGTTAAGTATAAATAAATGACAATTTTAAATTCCTATAATAATATTTAACTTGGTTTTGTATTCAACCCTTGACCAAACCCAAACTTAGCGCTATATTCAGAGCGGCCAAAAAGATTGACGTCGGCTGTACTTATCAAAAAAATAATTAAGAATCAATTCGTTTCCTGTCTTAAATTGATCGTTTGTCATCTTCGTAATTAATAATCCGTAATTAGCGTTTGAAAATATTTTTAATCCTATATAATCGATTACTTATCACATTTATTAATCTAAAAATATCAATGAAATGGTGAAAGAAAATCAAAATTTTATTTGTTTGTTTGAAAAGAGTTTGTTATTAGAGAAAAAACAGGACATTTGTTTCGCGACCTCGGTGGTCCATACAGTTTTTCTCCTATAGCCTTAAATACGAGCCTGCTCCGATTTCCGGTATCCCGGTTCTCTGATCCAAAACGACGGCTGCAGAGACAAGGACGTGAGGTATAGGATAAATGCAGAGTGAATGAAATGGCGAAATGTGTCTGATGTAGCTTGTGACCCATGAATGCCCTTGAAACTCAAGAAGAAGGTGTATAAATCTATTATAAGATGAGTCATGTTGTGTGCGTCTGCGTGCTGTGCTACGAAAGAGACAGATGAGAGAAAATTACATGTAGCAGAGATGCGAATATTAAGGTGTGTGGTATAACTAGAATGGATAAGATTAAGAATGAGTATATCAGTGAAAATAGCACCAGTGACTGAGAAGTTTAGGAGTAATGAGTTTGCATGGTATGGGCATATCATGAGGAGAGATGAAAATAATGTAACTAAAAAAGGTTTGAGAATGGTGGTGGACGGATATAAGAGTAGAGGGAGTGAAGGTATAAAGAAGAACAAAAGGTATGGATGGATTGTATGATCGCCTATACACCTATTTCTACCATATACCAATAATCCTTGTTTTGTTCGATCTACAGGGTTGTTGATAAGAGATACCAACGTATGAGTCATCCCAACCAGATCCTGACGATTAACAATCTATCATCTACTATCACAAACATTTCTCACCACGCCCCCCCCCCCCCAAAATTACAAAATACAAGTATTTTTTAATCTGTTCTAGTTTCCTAATTGCAGCAGCTCATGAGGCAACAGATAACAAGTCTAGAAGTAAGGAATTTATAGTTTAAACAGAAATTAACTTATAACCGTTCGGTACTAAGGCATGTATCTCAGTGAATAAGACAGCACGCCTTACATTACAACCTACACATCCAGATTCCCTATCCCTTACGTCATCAAAAATTAAAAAATCAAAGACCATCCCGATCCCTTTAGTACTTACGTAATACTGAATGGCCCTTTATTATGAAACTAGCGATTCGCCCCGGCTTCACATGAGTATAATTTATTATTGTGTTGTTATATAATTATAAACAGTACTACCTACAATCCTTGTGAATCTTTATGGCCGCTCTGAATATAGCCCTAAGTTCGAACGTATGCATAATATAGCCAATATCTAATACAAAACAAAGTTATAATATTATTACAAAAATTAAAAATTGACATTTATCCTCAAATAGTCTCGATGTTATATTATATCATCATCATTACATAGTATAAAACAAAGTCTCCTACCGCGTCTGTCTGTCTGTTCGCGATAAACTCAAAAACGACTGAATAGATTCTCATGCTGTTTTCAGCGGTGGATAAGTACACAAGGAAAGTTTAAGAGTATCGTGTGCCGAGCCCGTTAGTACGTACTAAAAAGAAACAAAATATTCATGTCATTACTACTGGAACGAACCCGTTAATGTTCAATCCGAATCCGAATGTCTACCAAAAAATTAAATTATATTTATATGCCTCTCTAATCTATATCCAGCCTTCTTCGATTAGCACGCGGCGGATAGAATTTATTATTCCGCGGTAGCGACCACTGCAATATATACAAAACCGTTGCTATTGCTCGCTAATACTTTCCGTGCTCTAATTTATCGAGACAAACAGTCGTTTATATCAATTTGGTACTGATGTAATCAATGAACTGGTACGTTGGGAAAAGCGAACTGTATTCCGGAATTGGGGGTTAAATAGGAATTATTGTGGGTTAATTTGGAGCAATGCCGTGAGAATTGTTTTTGTCTGTTTTATTTGTGGCTACCTTTTGCATTCGTACTCCTCTCGAGTTATTTGGAATTTTACGTTCAGTATATTTTTATACCAGCGTTCATAGCGTGACCAAAAAAAAACCGAAATTTTTTTTCGAGTCTGGTGAAAATATGTTACTTATCGACTCGATAAGAATAAATTAAGGGCCGCTCAAAGTAATTGAAAAATTTTCAAAATAGTCAAAAATTGTTTTCTTTGTCTTCGTCCAGTGTTATTTTCTAGATTATAAATTTCAAAATTGTAAAGGTCAAATTTATATTCAATATGTTTTCGAGCGACTTTGACTTTTTTATTAAATAAAGTTGGCATACAAAAGAACATAGAGCACGAGACGTTTAAAACATTAACAAAATATTTTTTACTGCTATAATATATTTTAATTCCCGAAATTTCGCTTTTTAATTTTGCGTTCCAAAA
Organism: Antheraea pernyi; assembly: GCA_015888305.1. Classification (NCBI taxonomy): domain Eukaryota; kingdom Metazoa; phylum Arthropoda; class Insecta; order Lepidoptera; family Saturniidae; genus Antheraea; species Antheraea pernyi. The sequence goes on along the minus strand of MU160837.1, from coordinate 31,829 downwards.
CATAGGAAATACTCAATATTGAAATTTTAAAAAATCTTATTGTACCTAGCTCGTTCTTTTAATAGAGCTATACTTTGGACAAGGTTCTTAAAATTCATATCTAAAGTAACATATTTCCACAAGAAATTTAGGAAAAAAGTATCGATTTTTGGGACAACCTGTTAACGGTACTAAGTCCATATGCATGATGCCAAACATTATAAAACTTACCTTGGGTTTCCACATTATGAGAATTTTCGAGTATGTTAATATAAACATTGCTGTCAATCCCAAGACAAATAACCATATAAGATATAACAAAATTATGCGAAATACAAGAATAATTAATACAAAATAATTCAGTTCATGGATTCAAATTTTACAATGAGATTAAGTCTTTAGTAAAGGAAAACATTATTTTAGAATCATAACATAATCATTTATCCAAAACTTTTACCTAATCTAATTTACTTTTTGTATTCTAGCTTCTGATATGTTGTCATTTTTAACTGAATAATCCATTCAATATTGGAAAAGGTTATCGATTAACGTGTATTTAATGATTTTAAATCGTTAACCAGTTAATCTTTACACGGTCAAGTCATTCATTACGACATTTGTGATACCTTACTTAGGAAATTGTTAATTTCTCATCAGAAATTCTAATCTATCTATATTATAATAAAACTGTAGCAAGGTCAAATCTGTACATTAAATATTTTTTGAAAATTTTGATCGGGGTAGGCTTTGTTATCGATATAGAAGCCATACAGTTTTATTATAATATAGATAGATTAGAATTTCTGATGAGAAATTAACAATTTCCTAAGTAAGGTATCACAAATGTCGTAATGAATGACTTGACCGTGTAAAGATTAACTGGTTAACGATTTAAAATCATTAAATACACGTTAATCGATAACCTTTTCCAATATTGAATGGATTATTCAGTTAAAAATGACAACATATCAGAAGCTAGAATACAAAAAGTAAATTAGATTAGGTAAAAGTTTTGGATAAATGATTATGTTATGATTCTAAAATAATGTTTTCCTTTACTAAAGACTTAATCTCATTGTAAAATTTGAATCCATGAACTGAATTATTTTGTATTAATTATTCTTGTATTTCGCATAATTTTGTTATATCTTATATGGTTATTTGTCTTGGGATTGACAGCAATGTTTATATTAACATACTCGAAAATTCTCATAATGTGGAAACCCAAGGTAAGTTTTATAATGTTTGGCATCATGCATATGGACTTAGTACCGTTAACAGGTTGTCCCAAAAATCGATACTTTTTTCCTAAATTTCTTGTGGAAATATGTTACTTTAGATATGAATTTTAAGAACCTTGTCCAAAGTATAGCTCTATTAAAAGAACGAGCTAGGTACAATAAGATTTTTTAAAATTTCAATATTGAGTATTTCCTATGTTTTGGAACGCAAAATTAAAAAGCGAAATTTCGGGAATTAAAATATATTATAGCAGTAAAAAATATTTTGTTAATGTTTTAAACGTCTCGTGCTCTATGTTCTTTTGTATGCCAACTTTATTTAATAAAAAAGTCAAAGTCGCTCGAAAACATATTGAATATAAATTTGACCTTTACAATTTTGAAATTTATAATCTAGAAAATAACACTGGACGAAGACAAAGAAAACAATTTTTGACTATTTTGAAAATTTTTCAATTACTTTGAGCGGCCCTTAATTTATTCTTATCGAGTCGATAAGTAACATATTTTCACCAGACTCGAAAAAAAATTTCGGTTTTTTTTTGGTCACGCTATGAACGCTGGTATAAAAATATACTGAACGTAAAATTCCAAATAACTCGAGAGGAGTACGAATGCAAAAGGTAGCCACAAATAAAACAGACAAAAACAATTCTCACGGCATTGCTCCAAATTAACCCACAATAATTCCTATTTAACCCCCAATTCCGGAATACAGTTCGCTTTTCCCAACGTACCAGTTCATTGATTACATCAGTACCAAATTGATATAAACGACTGTTTGTCTCGATAAATTAGAGCACGGAAAGTATTAGCGAGCAATAGCAACGGTTTTGTATATATTGCAGTGGTCGCTACCGCGGAATAATAAATTCTATCCGCCGCGTGCTAATCGAAGAAGGCTGGATATAGATTAGAGAGGCATATAAATATAATTTAATTTTTTGGTAGACATTCGGATTCGGATTGAACATTAACGGGTTCGTTCCAGTAGTAATGACATGAATATTTTGTTTCTTTTTAGTACGTACTAACGGGCTCGGCACACGATACTCTTAAACTTTCCTTGTGTACTTATCCACCGCTGAAAACAGCATGAGAATCTATTCAGTCGTTTTTGAGTTTATCGCGAACAGACAGACAGACGCGGTAGGAGACTTTGTTTTATACTATGTAATGATGATGATATAATATAACATCGAGACTATTTGAGGATAAATGTCAATTTTTAATTTTTGTAATAATATTATAACTTTGTTTTGTATTAGATATTGGCTATATTATGCATACGTTCGAACTTAGGGCTATATTCAGAGCAACCGTAAAGATTCACAAGGATTGTCGGTAGTACTGTTTATAATTATAAAACAACACAATAATAAATTATACTCGTGAGAAGCCGGGCGGATCGCTAGTTTCATAATAAAGGGCCATCCAGTATAATATAAATACTAAAGGGATCGGGAAGGTCTTTGATTCGCTTATTTTTGATGACATAAGGGATAGGGAGTCTGGATGTGTAGGTTGTGATGTAAGGCGTGGTCTTATTTACTGAGATACATGCCTTAGTACCGAACGGTTATAAGTTAATTTCTTTTTAAACTATAAATTCCTTACTTCTAGACTTGTTATCTGTTGCCTCATGGGCTGCTGCAATTAGGAAACTAGAACAGATTAAAAAATACTTGTATTTTGTAATTTTGGGGGGGGGGGGGCGTGGTGAGAAATGTTTGTGATAGTAGATGATAGATTGTTAATCGTCAGGATCTGGTTGGGATGACTCATACGTTGGTATCTCTTATCAACAACCCTGTAGATCGAACAAAACAAGGATTATTGGTATATGGTAGAAATAGGTGTATAGGCGAAGCTTCCGTTGAACCATGAGAGAGGACTAGATAATCATTTCTGAAACTTAAGGTTTTTAACATATTTCTACTCGAATAACTAATAAAAAACACTAATCTAATTTCCCTTAAAATTCTTTAGCACGAGCCAAAGTTCTATTTTTTGATAAAATTCTAGCAGTCTGAAGTTACATTTACGTTATACAAAGATTTTAAAACATTCGTTGCAAAACAGTTCAAAGTCTCTCAGATTAGATTCCTCTATTGAAAAGTAAACTTCTAACAACATTCTTCATTGAAAACAAAATCTTTCAAATGCAATTCAATTTAGAAATGTTTCAATATAATCCATCCAACGTATTGAAAACGTAGACAGAAAAGAAAATATAAATTCAGCACATTGTGTGCATTAAATCCATTATACCTTTGATAAAACAAAGCAAGAGGGAGTCGGAAAACAATAATAGCACGATTCATCACATTTGTTCAATAAAAACAAACACTTAATTCTCACAGGTACGTATAATAGATATTTCAAAAACGTATCTTTAACGTTTCATTTATGTATGTACTTTAATATTATATATGTTTTGATTTTATTTCAGTTCATATAAAGTCGAGTAAAATTGCTTTGTGATTAATAAATATAGCCGTTATATGTTTATTTCGTCTCGGGTTTTAAGGCAATAACATTATAATCTACTCTACTTCTAACGCATTACAAGAATTTATTACCTTCAATATAGCATTAATTTGAATAATTTTATTTGTCAGCTTTTATAACGTCAATATAGATTTGGTGTAAGCCTCGGGAATAGTATATTTTTTTCTAGATGAAAGGTATTCTACGCCCTTTTCTGTACCTCTGGCAGCGTGTTTAAGGAGTGAAAGCGTAACATACAAATAAATAATCTCTCATTCGCATTTAAAATTATAAGATGCAATTAACATCTGTGGAAACAACCTCTAACAAATTTATTTATTTTGAGAACCTACAGGCTTGAAATAAGCCAAATGATGATTTTTTTAAATGGTTACGATCTTTAAGAAATAACAAACTACTGCCGAAAACTGAAGAAAAGTCTGAAACATACTAGAATTAGCTTCAAATATTAAATATTAAAAACTCTTAGTCATAAATAAGGCAGCAAGCGACTCTGTGCTTCGTGAGAAAGCACCTACACATTGAAATCTTATCTCTCCCAGTATTAAAATACAAACGAGTTTTATAAATAACGTGCGTCACATTCTTCCTTTAAGTGCTATTGAAGTCATAAATCAAGTTTTTATTACTTTCTAGAGATTTCCATCCTACATTTTGCTAGTTATATAAGCGCACCATAGTTAGGCTACATTTTTTTAATGTCATAACTGGCTAACGAACTTGTGGTTCACCTGATTTTAAGTGAATCAGATAAGTGATCATCACCGTCCATAGACACTAACAACACCGGTGGAGACGAAAATGCGTTGTCAGCCGGTGTTTGGGGTTAAGAGAGTGAGGGGAGGGAAGAGGGGTTTTAGCATGAATAGGTCGATTCGCCCGGGGTAGTACCACCCTCTCATAGAAAACCGACGTGAAGTAACAGTGCTTGCATTGTTGCGTTTCGTTCGGTCAGTGAGAACGCCGGAGACCTACATCCACTCCCCCCTCCCTCCCTTTCCCCCAAACTCAGGCTGCTAACGCACTTTCGGCTCCCCTGGAGTAGATAGTGTTAGGTTTTACAATAAAGTCCCAAAACATATTACCGATTTGCCGGACTGTAAATTTAAGCGTCATGTCAAGCGTTTTTGAGTTTATCGCGAACAGACAGACAGACGCGGTACGAGACTTTGTTTTATACTATGTAATGATGATGATATAATATAACATCGAGACTATTTGAGGATAAATGTCAATTTTTAATTTTTGTAATAATATTATAACTTTGTTTTGTATTAGATATTGGCTATATTATGCATACGTTCGAACTTAGGGCTATATTCAGAGCGGCCATAAAGATTCACAAGGATTGTAGGTAGTACTGTTTATAATTATATAACAACACAATAATAAATTATACTCATGTGAAGCCGGGGCGAATCGCTAGTTTCATAATAAAGGGCCATTCAGTATTACGTAAGTACTAAAGGGATCGGGATGGTCTTTGATTTTTTAATTTTTGATGACGTAAGGGATAGGGAATCTGGATGTGTAGGTTGTAATGTAAGGCGTGCTGTCTTATTCACTGAGATACATGCCTTAGTACCGAACGGTTATAAGTTAATTTCTGTTTAAACTATAAATTCCTTACTTCTAGACTTGTTATCTGTTGCCTCATGGGCTGCTGCAATTAGGAAACTAGAACAGATTAAAAAATACTTGTATTTTGTAATTTTGGGGGGGGGGGGGCGTGGTGAGAAATGTTTGTGATAGTAGATGATAGATTGTTAATCGTCAGGATCTGGTTGGGATGACTCATACGTTGGTATCTCTTATCAACAACCCTGTAGATCGAACAAAACAAGGATTATTGGTATATGGTAGAAATAGGTGTATAGGCGAAGCTTCCGTTGAACCATGAGAGAGGACTAGATAATCATTTCTGAAACTTAAGGTTTTTAACATATTTCTACTCGAATAACTAATAAAAAACACTAATCTAATTTCCCTTAAAATTCTTTAGCACGAGCCAAAGTTCTATTTTTTGATAAAATTCTAGCAGTCTGAAGTTACATTTACGTTATACAAAGATTTTAAAACATTCGTTGCAAAACAGTTCAAAGTCTCTCAGATTAGATTCCTCTATTGAAAAGTAAACTTCTAACAACATTCTTCATTGAAAACAAAATCTTTCAAATGCAATTCAATTTAGAAATGTTTCAATATAATCCATCCAACGTATTGAAAACGTAGACAGAAAAGAAAATATAAATTCAGCACATTGTGTGCATTAAATCCATTATACCTTTGATAAAACAAAGCAAGAGGGAGTCGGAAAACAATAATAGCACGATTCATCACATTTGTTCAATAAAAACAAACACTTAATTCTCACAGGTACGTATAATAGATATTTCAAAAACGTATCTTTAACGTTTCATTTATGTATGTACTTTAATATTATATATGTTTTGATTTTATTTCAGTTCATATAAAGTCGAGTAAAATTGCTTTGTGATTAATAAATATAGCCGTTATATGTTTATTTCGTCTCGGGTTTTAAGGCAATAACATTATAATCTACTCTACTTCTAACGCATTACAAGAATTTATTACCTTCAATATAGCATTAATTTGAATAATTTTATTTGTCAGCTTTTATAACGTCAATATAGATTTGGTGTAAGCCTCGGGAATAGTATATTTTTTTCTAGATGAAAGGTATTCTACGCCCTTTTCTGTACCTCTGGCAGCGTGTTTAAGGAGTGAAAGCGTAACATACAAATAAATAATCTCTCATTCGCATTTAAAATTATAAGATGCAATTAACATCTGTGGAAACAACCTCTAACAAATTTATTTATTTTGAGAACCTACAGGCTTGAAATAAGCCAAATGATGATTTTTTTAAATGGTTACGATCTTTAAGAAATAACAAACTACTGCCGAAAACTGAAGAAAAGTCTGAAACATACTAGAATTAGCTTCAAATATTAAATATTAAAAACTCTTAGTCATAAATAAGGCAGCAAGCGACTCTGTGCTTCGTGAGAAAGCACCTACACATTGAAATCTTATCTCTCCCAGTATTAAAATACAAACGAGTTTTATAAATAACGTGCGTCACATTCTTCCTTTAAGTGCTATTGAAGTCATAAATCAAGTTTTTATTACTTTCTAGAGATTTCCATCCTACATTTTGCTAGTTATATAAGCGCACCATAGTTAGGCTACATTTTTTTAATGTCATAACTGGCTAACGAACTTGTGGTTCACCTGATTTTAAGTGAATCAGATAAGTGATCATCACCGTCCATAGACACTAACAACACCGGTGGAGACGAAAATGCGTTGTCAGCCGGTGTTTGGGGTTAAGAGAGTGAGGGGAGGGAAGAGGGGTTTTAGCATGAATAGGTCGATTCGCCCGGGGTAGTACCACCCTCTCATAGAAAACCGACGTGAAGTAACAGTGCTTGCATTGTTGCGTTTCGTTCGGTCAGTGAGAACGCCGGAGACCTACATCCACTCCCCCCTCCCTCCCTTTCCCCCAAACTCAGGCTGCTAACGCACTTTCGGCTCCCCTGGTGTAGATAGTGTTAGGTTTTACAATAAAGTCCCAAAACATATTACCGATTTGCCGGACTGTAAATTTAAGCGTCATGTCAAGCAGGTTTTAATGTCGAAAGGCTATTATAGAGTGGATCAATATGTGAACGATGAAATTGACTCCTCTCTGTGCGTCCACTAAAACGGTATTGTAACGTATAATGTATTCGAAATATATATATGTTAAAAAGATGTACCCGATAGAGTTTCTTGCCGGTTCTTCTCGATGACTGGGTTGCCTTTCGAACCGGTGGTAGTTTTGACGTTCATAAACACCTTATTAGGACCTAAACTGAATAAAGTATTTTGATTTGATTTGGTGACCACTTAAAATCAGGTGACCCACATGTTCGCTTGTTTGCTATGACATAAAAAAAACTGTTTTTTTTTTTGCTTGTGTGAGTGTATACTGTAATAATAGTATCTTTTTTTACGTGGGGAAATACGGCATAGAGACACCACCCTCCCAGAAGAGAAAGTTGGTAGTATGAGACTCTTACTCACTAAAATCCCACGGTGTACCTTTTACAGCCATAGAGGGACGACAAGGGATGGCGCTTGCACTCCTCATGTCGCCGTAGCGGCAGACCTAGCCTCGTGTCGAGCCTAACCTACGCTAGAGAGATAACCCGGTATACCCCGACTGTCTCCCAGACGGCTGAACCAGTGCAATGAAGAGACGAGCCCCCGACTCATCTCCCCTTGGTCCGGTAAAATATGACGATTCCGGCCACAGCGATTGTTTAGACCCGACGCTGATGTACTCTCATGTGGCTTATATAACCAGTCTTTTTCGAGAAAGTGCGTGCGCATAGCGGGCACGTAAGGACACCGTTCTCATAAAAAAAAATTGATTGCCGCCGGCGTACGGGCCTTCAATTCATCATAAGTGGCAACAAGCATGGTTAATCGATGGGCTTCAAATATGCTTACTCTAGTTTTTACCTGAGCTCTCCATTCCAGCCGATCGTCTGCTAGATTCTTTTTTTTTGTGTTTTTATAGGAGCAAGTCAAAGTGACTTTACTGTGCCTGATGGTGAGCACAGTATAATCTAAAAACAATGGCGACTACCAAGAGACACACTATCCCTCACTGGTTGCCGCTGTCATGCCGGCCTGCATAAATGTCTCTTCACGTTACGCTTGAAGGACCCCATATTATAGGAAGGTGGGAACACACTGGCCGGGAGATTGTTCCACAGCTTCACGGTACGGCAGAGATAAGAAGTTGCGAACTTTTTAGTTCACTTTTTTATTCTCCCATTATAGTAAATATGTAAAACATGCGGTTATATTTTTACTAGCATATACTAATTTTAGTAACAAAAATGGATGGAATGTCCGAATTAAATAAATTATTATTATTACTAAACTAATTAATGTGCAAAAACATGTGTTCAGAAAGTGGAAAGAGATGACGCGATAGATAATAAGATCAACGATCAATAGACGTGACTGAACGAATGTTTTCCTTCAACAAACAGCGTCACATCTTGTTTTCTTGAGTAAGCGAATAATCCGGGAAACATAATTCCGGCACATTTTGTCCCAACGATTCCCTAATGAATACGCAACGGAAGAGCTGACATTTTGTCCAACGAACCAACCCTATCTTGATTGAGGACGATTATATAAGATATTCAAACGTATAGTTCATTCTTTTACTCTTTAATTGTTAGATTTATTTCGACTTTTAATATGAAACATATATAGGCGAGGGTAAACCTGATTGCTGGCGTGGAGTCTGTAATAACATCTATTATTACTAAGAAGAACTAAGTAGAGATAACACGATCGTAATAGATCTATCTTGTTTTAGTTCTCAATATTATTGATGGCGTTAATTTCAAAAGACAAACGTGGTTTTAAACATTCTAGAAAAGAAATTAAAATAATAAATTATTGATGTGAAACATTTATGGGCGCGGGTAAACCTGATTGTTGGCGTGGTGTGTTTATTAGACGTGGCGACGCGATGCCATGCGCAAGCGACTGCGCGCAATCTCTCTTACCGCACTAAGTTCGCATATCTATAGTGTCATTTGAAAATTTGAGATTCGTTCGGTTCGAACAATTTCCATTTTTCACATCTGCCAGGCGTCCCGTGACTGCTTAAGTTTTTATTTAATCATAGCTGAGCCGTGCAACTTCGTCTGCATCAAGATGATAGTCACCGGTTTCAATTGTATTTTTAAACGCGAAAAATTTTAATAAACCCGATTGCAGCCAGCTGATAGGTACCATTTTCCATTGTAAATCAAAACTATCAATGGACTCTCTCAAACATATACCCATATGGTATGTGACGACTTTTTTAAAATAAGCTTTTCGTTCGATTCGTACAATTTCCATGTTTCACATCTGCCAGGCGTCCCGTGACTACTCAAGTTTTTATTTAATATTACTTGTGGAGCTTCTTGAAGGTTTGATCCAAAAATAGATGATTCTCGAATCGATGCGCAATATGTTTTCGTAATCGACTACTCTGTACATAGATTGGATAAAACTTATTTTATTTTTTTGTCTACGACAGACATCGTGATCTAGACAGGGGTCATTTTTCTATTATACTGAATCCTTTGTATGTATTTCAGAATTATATCGAATGAAAATAACATTTCAGCGCAAAGAGCATACTCCTGGGCTATCTTAATATACTGTGTATTGAAAATTTCATAAGCTTCAAGTCATAGATAAATATAAAGTTATTCATTGGTTGGTATTATTGGTTTCAGCATGTATGTGTCGGCTCGCCCGGGCTACTACCACCATCTCATAGAAAACCGACGTGCAGTAACATTGCTTGCATTGTTGCGTTTCGTTCGGTCAGTGAGAACGCCGGAGGCCCACCTCGCGTCCCCTCTCCTCTCCCACTCACTCCCTCCCTTTCCCCCAAACACAAGCTGCACTTTCAACTCTCCTGGTATTGTTAGTGTCTATGGACGGTGGTGATCACTTAACATCACGTGACCCACATGTTCGTTTGCCAGCTATGACATAATAACATTCTGATATATCGTAGCCAGCAATCTATATGGAATAAAGGTGATATACAGTTTGATATTAGTAATTGGTTTATTTGATTTCTTGTATTGTTGCGCTCTCATTTAGGATATTTTTCAGAGCGTACCAGAAATACATGTATACTTTTGACACTAAGTATTAGTTGTGTCGGTATTTCTTTTTTTTTCATTATTTATATACTCCGGAACTTATAATAATGAAGTAACTTTTAATATTCAGTAAGAATAAATTATAAAAGCATATTATAGACTCAAGAAGTATTATTTTTTTTCAAAATAGCTGACCCTAACTATTTTTTCTGCACCAAATCGGATATTACCGGTTTCAATTGTATTTTTAAACGCAAAATATCTTAAAAAACCTAAAACCTGATTGCAGCGACATCTAACACTTCCAATTGTGAATCCAGACTATCCAGGAACTTAATAAAACATATACTGTTATGTGAAAAATCTTTTAAAATAAGCCTATGGTCCGTTCGAAACATCACCTACCGGGTCCAATTAAGATAAAAACTAACCCCTACATATATTGCCCATAATACACGCCATATTATAGAATTTTTGTCGATTTCATTTACATTTATTATGTTTAATTATTATATATATATATTTGTCAAAATAAAATAATCCTATGGCACTAAGGGATAATAAACCTTACAGTAAAACAATTTTCAAAATCGGATCAGTACCCTACCGGTACTCAGATCGGTACCCTAGGAATCCCGGAAAACAAAATTGTACCTCTCTTTTTTAATATTGGTATAAATATAACATAGTATGGTAACTGCAAACACCTCAACCAATTATCTTAATCGTAGATTCACAAAACTTCTACTCCACTACTTCAAGGCTCAATAATATTCAGGAAACTAATTTTATCAAATATCGAAACAACATACGTACTGACAGTACTCTAATTGATATTCATATTCTACAATGCAATGTAACTATTATCTAGTACAGTATATATATCAATAGAGTAATACATACAGCAATAGAATTTAGCCTAATTTTTGTTTGCTTTTCTTCTTCACTTCACTTCTTATTCAACTGATTGATAATTACGCATAGAAACGACATGTTGTCGTAGCTCAGTTATAATGTACTGTATATTATTATACGGACCGACGAAGACGTCGGCTCGGAACTCAACGGTCATTTTTTTTTTTTTAAGAAGCATTGGGACATAAAAAAATTCGTGAAAGGTCTATGGACCACCGGTCAAAACGAAGTTCCTTTCCCTTTATCGTAGACGTTTGCTATGCAGTCATTCTAGTTTATAATTATTATAAAATATCAAGTTGATAGAGTTACATTTGGAAATTTAACGATAAAATATATTTATTATTAACTGTACTCGCAAATCCGCACGCGTTTTTTTTAAATTATAATAAAGAAATATAAAATTGTGTGACTATCTACAATTATAGAAATGCTCTTCAGCTATGTTAGAGTGAAAGTCTCGTAAAGATCGGTCGAACGGTTTTGGAGATAGCACTGCGTGCAAAGTCACGGTTAACTGCTAGTATAAACTAAAATTGTTTGTTTTAGATTTTATACTGTCAGCTATTAGCCAGTGAAAGTTTTGTGAAAATCAATCTAACCGTTTTGGAGATAAGACTACACACAAAGCCGCGGTTTACAGCTAGTATAAATTAGAGTAGCCTGAGAAACCCGCTGTAATTTTAACTGCATATCTATGAAATTCCCGTCAAAATCGATTCAGCGGTTTCGGAGATTACCCGGAACAAACAGACAGACAGATCGACAAAAATTTTAAAAATTGTATTTTTATTATCAGTTGCGTATATACTTTCATACCCAATCATTAAAAAATAGTTATTTTGATATTACATAAAGGCACTTCATTTTTATTATATGTAAAATATGTAGATATATAAAATGAATAATGATAAATAAACACTGAATGATCTAGTAGATCTTGAGTTAGTTTGCTATTGAAATTGTAATTATATATATGTATATATTATATAAACTCTCTCTTTCTCTTTTCCTCTGTCACGACACCTTTTTTTAAGTTAACGTGGGGAAATCCGTTATGGGTGAGAGAGTGGGTTATGTCTGACTTCCACGGACTAAAACTTCACGGTTAACCGACAGACCGTATTCAAGATGGCGTTAGTCCCAAGTCATATGTTTACGTTTATCGCTGGCTATCATTGTTTACAGTGAAATCTTAATATCATAATGGTTAATAAAATGAAATATGTTCTTTGCAATGGAAAAAATAAAATGGTTTGAAATGAATTATTTTTATTTATATAGAATATCATCGGGCACATTATTGTCAATAACAATATTGTCTGGCAGTGATAAATTTATGTTTTTAATAAAGTTTAAGAAGAAAGTATTACTGAAATAAAAGTTTTCTAAAATTATTTAAAAATCAATATTTTTACCTGTAAAGGTGTGATGCACATTAATAAACACAACGTTTACCAGCAACCAGGTATCCTGAACCTTATTTGGAAGACCATAAAGAAAGATATATTAAAGCACCAGCTTTTCTAAAATGTTTGTTCTTCCAACATTGCTGGCTCTAGTACTAGTCTAGTCGCGCTGGCCGAACGAAACGCAACAAGGCAAGCACTGTTACTTCACGTCGGTTTTCTATGAGAGGGTGGTACTACCCCGGTCGAACCGACCCATTCATGCTGAAACCATTAATAGCTTCCTACCACCTACAATAAATGTCAAGTAAATAGATTATTTTAGGCTTCTATATCGAAAGCAAAGTCTAATCCGATTATTTTGAAACAATATTATTGTACAGATTTGGTCTCGTTACAATTTTATTTTCATTACATTTACGTTTTCGTACATTTTCGTTACATTTCAAGTCAAGTGTAAATTATCTATATACAGTGGTTATTTAGTTAATTACTTACCTATCTCATAAGCTTACCGTTGCAAAATCTGTATATAACTTGATTTAAAAAAAGAACATGTCATAAAATTACAAATCCTGTCGAATTACGTGAATTACATTTGGAGTTAAATCGTAAAACGTGCTGCTCTATACCATGTCATCTGTTGGGCCCGTCATAAACTGGCAGCTCGGGTAATAAAAAGCCAGGTTTACCGGAGAACGCACGCACCGAACTAATTGCATTTCTGATTCCCCCCTGAACTAAGAGCAATTAACTCGAACCGTAAGATCGTATGGTTATTGGAAAAGGACGGACGTTAGATTACGTGCATATTTTTTTTATTACTCACAAAGTATAAAACATAGTTGTTTATCCAGTTCTTTCTTACAACCAGAAATACTAGTACAGGCTGAATATTAATTTTCTAGTGCTCTGAGTGGTGCTACGTTTATTAGAGATACTTTCTGTTTGAGACACCCTAGCCAACCTCACCTGCACGTGGTTCACCCTGCTGAATAACGAACGAGGCAATGGCGATAGCGGGGTGGTAGCGGTTTACATCCTGACTGGGTCGCAACCACCATGTATATGGCGAAAAAGCCCGTCATAGTGATTCGCTTCTGTGGGTCGCGTTTCGGGATCAGCCTGTGCATATCCAGCTTTTCGCAGGCCGGCATGACAGCGGCGACCGGCGATGGATAGTGTGTCTCTCGGTGGTCGCCATTGTTTTTGGATTGTACTGTGCTTACCATCAGGTATAGTGCAGTCACTTTGCCGTCCTACAATAAAAAAAAAACATGTTCAACACGCCAAACCTAAAGGGGAAGTAGCTTTTAAGTGCAGCTTCTAGAAAGCGCCAACTGGTGCTCAACTTTTGCTTCACAGCAGTGACAGATTTTTAAACTGCGGTTGATATCTAGCCAGGCGGACTTAAAAAAACCTAACACCATGGTACGGTTTTGTCATGATGTTTTCCTCCGTCTCAGGTGCAAGGATTTGAACCTACGTCGATTAACACGATTTCAGAAATGCTATTAACTAAACCATCAAAACGTGTCACATAACGTCAAATGTAGTGACTGGAAATACGTAAATACTATTTTTATTTATTTGTATAAAACGATTATACACTTTAATGATTGGCACATAAGAGTCTATGCTTGGAGTATCTTTGTGAAAATTATACCTTTATGTCCGACACATATATCGAGCTTGCCAGAGTGTAGGCATTGAACTGATTGCATTTCTGATTCTCTGTGAGGTTGGTGTAATTATTAACTCATTGTGGGGAGTAGTGTGGCCACAGAAACAGAGATGGCTTGAAATAACCTAAAAGATTAAAGAATTCAAATATTTTATATAGATTACGCCTCGGTACTGTTATCATTATATTCAAAGTTCTCCACAATTGTTTGTAATACAATATGTATAGACCCTTGCAACTGAAAATTTTAAGGATCTAGGGTCAACAGGCATTTATTCTTTAAGCCAACATGACCCGATTTTAATAATATCAAAGGTGTAGTCCATAAGAAACGTCCATGGAGCCATTGCGCATGCCGTTTACGTGTTGCAGGTGCCCCACAGTTATTTAACTAATAAATTATTCGACACACCTCAAACTTGCACACTCACAAAGTAAGAAATTAGGTTCCGAAGGAACTTAATTTTTAAATAGACTTTACGAAAATTGTCAGATCACTAAATACATTGTACGTATATATGTTCCGAAAATGTATACTACTATACATATATGGTTAGAAAGGTCGCTAGGGTAGTTTGTTCGATTCCCGAAGCCTATATCTTCCACTAGCTGCCATTACGGCTGAGTGCCTTCTATGCTCGCTACCGTGCCTAGTGTGTGAACATCGTTCAAGTGAAATTAACTGTCACTTAGCTCATATTCCCCACGTTTGCTACACCGATAACAGTGATTGGCTTTTTAATCAATCGTAGAATCGCTTCTTGTGAAATACGATGACTTCATAATGGTCTCGAAGCTCTATTCGCGTGCTATAACGATCCACCATCGTGTATCAAAACGTTCATTGCAACAACTCGTGCTGTTCAACAAGATATCGAGTGGTACCACATTCGTCGGCCGTGTATCTTATGGGGCTACACTTGGGCGGTGCGGCAAAACAAGATAACGGAGGTAAGTCGTGCATTGTAATCTAGATGATTAGCGAACGTAGTATTACTACCCAAACGTGTGTAGACGCTATGGTTAGCACACATCTAGTGAACCTGTAAAGACTTTTGAGGCCAATATCGTGTAGTCAATTTTGAAAAAAGAAGGAGCGCGAGCATTCTCGTATGAATTACGGGACTGTTGATATCTAGCACAGTTTATCGCAGAATAAGATAATTAGTATGGCGCATTCCTTGTTAAAGGCACCCTTTTTTACGTGGGGAAATCCTACATAGACACGCCACCTTTCCCGGGGAGAGAGTGGGTACTCTTACTCACTAAAACCCCTTGGTGTACCCTCTACCGTCATAACGGAACTACAAGGGATGACGATGGCACTTCGCATGTCGTCCCGGCGGCCGGACAATTCTCCTTCTGGACCTCCCGCGCTGAAGAAAGACAGCCTGGTACATCCCGAAATGTTCCCAGACGGTCGAACCAATACAATGGAGAGACAGGCACCTATCTCCCCTCGGTCCGGCTTAAGGACGAACGTAGGAGGTGAAGGAATCGTCCCTCCACCGTTCATCCATGCCTTTTATTATCATTGTTGATCTCACATATTTTGTTTAAGGCATAGAGGATACTGTCCTGTCGAAAACTATTGCTTTTATTTATTTTAATTATATTATTAGGATTATCAAATAACTTTCTAGCAAAATAAAAAGTAATAATCTAAAAATAAATGCAATTCCAATAAGTGATGGCCCAACGCGTTTCAATAATTTACAATCGTGTAGGCACTCCCTCACTTGCAGTGCATCTGTACCTCGATAAATATTTTATTCTCGTTTATTTTCCACGCAACTAGGTCAAGTTTTTATTACGGTTTACGTATACATTAATAATGAACGTAACAATATTTTTTTAGTGTCGTTTAATGTAATATCGCTTAGTTCAACTACTTTTGTAAAGGACGGGCAGGATCTAAATACTAGAAACTGTGACAAACTGGTCGGCCCATGTTTCAGGCTTAGCAAAACCAGTAATATTTTCTTAGGTAATAGTGTTAGGTTTTACAATAAAGTCCCAAAACATATTACCGATTTGCCGGACTGTAAATTTAAGCACCATGTCAAGCGGGTTTTAGTGTCGAAAGGCTACTATAGAGTGGATCAATACGTGAACGATGGTGACGTCTGGAATTGACTCCTCTCTGTGCATCCACTAAAAACGGTATTATACCGTATAATTTATTTGAAATATATATATATATATATATAAGATTGAAGATTGACGTGGATAAAACATTGTTTAACACTTTTGAGTTTATGTTCTTTTAATGCAGTTCGTTTCTCTTTTTTATATTCTTTTGTATAATATTTGTATTACATATAATCATTAATATAATTATTAACTTATAAGTATTAATGTAATTTTGGCCATTAACCCGGGTTCCTATTTAAATTGTCTGTTAGGTTTTCTACATATAAAAATTGTTTAAAAAAATATTCCCGGACATGAAGATGTTTTACCAGCAACTACTTAAATGTATGTGTTAGAAATAAAATAATTATGAATACAAAGTGTGTTACTGATGAATCTGTTTATTTCTTTATGTACTTATTGTGATATTTAATATTATCTATTTAAAAATTTTCAATAAATAAATAATACACGTTCAATCGTTAATAATCTCTCGAATGAATATTAGTTTATTTTAAACCACTTTAATCGTCTCGTTCGATTTTAGTTAATTATATTAATGAGATGATATAAAAGGCATCTCAGTGAACTATCCGTCCGTTTTAAATCCACTGACACTGTATTAAATTGTATGCTGACGATTTTCAACATCGAGTCCAATTCAGAAGTTTTTGTTTAATATGTAGCCATTTTATCTATTCAATACACTTTAATTTATTTAATTTTCTTTTGCTTCTTTTGTATTTGCTCTACCATTCTAACTTCTGTTTTTTATAACAATACCACTAGTTAGCTGGAAGAAAATACCTTATGGCATTAAGCACGCCGGTGTACAAACTAAATAGTGCAATAAAGTATTCATTCATTCAATAGAAATATAACACATAAAAAAGGCACAATGATTGTCTTGTCTTAAAAACATCCTGTCCATTATTATTGTATTTGTTTGTTAAGTTTATTTTGTACCCGAAAATTTTTATTCACCGGAATGTATCTTCGTATGTATCTTTCGATAGAGTTTTGTAATTGGTTTAAATATTCATTTGATAGAAAATAGCGTTTGAAAATAAGTTCACTAATAATAATATTTTTTACGCCATAATTACGAAATCACTCACATACAGTTTGTCGATTTATCAAAAAACGGCATAAACTAGATAAGCTTGTATGGCTGTATCGAGATTTTTGTCACTATTCTTGCAATACTTAAAACAATCCCAGTGCATAGGTAAATTAAGTTACCTTTTTTATTCATAATCAATAACTGAAAATATCTGCAGAGGCGTAACTACTGCCATATGAGCTTTAGCAATGAATATCTTCTTCCCGCGACTTAGTTCGCGTGGAATAGCTACTTTGAGCTAATGGTAACACGGTAAATGATTTTGAAACATTCTTCATTGGTGCTCCACTCCTATTGGTCTTAGCGCGATGATATATAGCTTATAGCCTTCCTCGATAAATGAGTTATCTAAAGCTGATTTTTTTTAATTGGACCAATAGTTCCTGAGATTAGTGTGTGCAAGGAAACAAACTTTTCAGCTTTATAACATTAGATATGTGGCCCGAGCTACAGAAGCATCGACGTGTGTAAGGAAAAATTTGTAAAATGTTTCCCGCGACTTCAAATTGTTTTTAATAAGAGGTCGTAATAAATTCATAATGAAAGTGCTGGAATAGTATTAGTGTTTCTATGTTCTAGTGGCTGCTAGATCATGGTAAGCACGTAAAACGCCCCGTAACTAACAAATTTTGATATCGGGTACCTTTGAGACTAGCTACGCCAATGAATGTCTTCTAAAATTGGTAATAATAATTGTTAATTAATAAATAATGAAACTACGAAAATGACGATAGTGTTTCTAGGTCCTAATGGTTGATGAATCGTAGTAAACAAGTAAGACGTCCTGTTACTAAGGGCTTTAGATATCGGGTACTTTTGCGACTAGCTACGCCAATTGTTAATTAATTATTAACAAATGAAATACGTAAATAACGATAGTGTTTCTAAGTCCTAGTCGCTCCTATGTCACCCGTCGTGGAATATATACGTAAAACGGCTTGTCACTGAGAAAGTTTGATATCGAATGCCTTTAAGACTAGCTACGCCAATGAATGCTTAAGAAGGTATTTTGTCCATAAGGTTGATCGTTAGCTCTACTATTTCTAATCGCTCACCGTACTTGACTCGCGGTTCTCCATCTATGCAGCTCGTTCCTTCACGCGCCGTCTGCTCCATTATTCAAAGATGCCCCCGCAATAAAACTCGCGCCGCACCCGGCCCGTACTGAATCGTGGACCGGGGCCGCGGGGGCGAGGGTGTGACCGCGTCTGAGGCCCCGTTAAGCCGATAACTGAACGCCGATTTCGTAGGTCTCTCCGATTTACGACTTGCGTATGCGAGGTCGTTCATACTTCGCACTTTATTAGGATCGGTGAGATATTGCTCTGGACGTTTTCATTTCGTTATGTATAAATTCATTTGTTTGTTATTTATCCATTCTGAGGTATTTCGAATTTTGGTTTATTACATTATTTTTCTGCTATAAAAAAACAATTTTTATTTAATCAAATTATAAACTTCTATGCATAAATTGAATGTTATAAATGTATCATTTATATGAATGATAAGAATGTAAATCTAAAGAGGCTGAAAAATAAAATGTTTTGTGAAAAAAAAAATTGTTGCTGTTGTCTTGGAATAAGTAATAAAGTACATTTCAATTATTTAGAAATGTATGTTTGTATGTACACGCATTATTTTTAAAGCACATCGTTCACGATACAACCTTACCAAGAAGTCTTGAAATTTATTTATAACAACATTAAATATATTTCATTTGCAACTTCGTTTCTTCAAAATTATATTTTTAATTATTTTTAATAATTTCTTGAAAACAACTTAATATCATTTCTGCTTATAACTTGGGATAATATTGAAGCCCAAGGTCTGACTAGGCTAGTTCGAACTTGTTTCTGGAACTGGGTTAGAATTATGGTCTATAGGTCAGTCAGTGATAAAAATGACGATTTTTCGACGTTAATATTTAAATAACTGTTCGATGTGTGTTTATAAAATTTGGAGCGCATATATATCGCACAAGTCTCAATACATGATCCGAATTTGACATGTATAACTGAAATAGTTTTCGAGATATGAAGGGGTGAAAAGTGCATCCAAATGGTTCGTGTAATATTACACACGGCAGCACGTGCTCGCCATACTGTTGGCTTGAATTAGACTTGACACGCTACCTAGATGACGACGCGACTTAAGTACGAGAGAAAATTATATAAGTAAATGGACTTAATATATTCACATAATTTTATTAGTCATTGTTTTTTTACATTACATTTCACGCGGACGGATTTTCGAGCACAGCTAGGCCATTTATATAATCACATTGTAAGAAATAGATAACTGAGTACATGAGACTTGCCACTATAGGGTAAATATTTATCTTTTCACATATCCTAGTGAAAAAAACCTATATTAAGAAAAAAATATGAGATATTTGGTCGTTATTCCGGATTAGTGGAGAATCATTATTATGGGATTACATATACTTTTCCTTATTATAGGGAATAGCTTATGTATGGATATACGTTAAACCAATCATAATACAGTGTTTTGTTACATTAGAGCGGTTAATAATATCATTTTGATATAGATAGATTTAAAAATATATGTTCGTATTAATTACGAAATTATTATTAATTTTGTCGCTAAATACATCGTTGTATAAGAAAAAAAAGATGTGGTGTTGTGTGACACCAGGTAGGAACGAAGTTCCTTCGGCTAATGTAGAATTCACCGATTAATAAAATTAACTCAACGATTAACTTCACCGAGAATTCGAAAAAAATAAGGAGAAAGAGAAAGGTATTATACACTACTCGCTTGTGTATACGACTGTCGCGCCTGCGCACGTCTCATTTAACGGTTTTATTCCACGCACTTTTTCTTACGGTTTTACTATCACATATTTTTCAGTTCGGTCGCGCAGCAAAATCCCTATCTCCTCCAAGCCTGCCGTAAGGAACTTCGTTCCAAAAATATAATAGTTAGTAAAATTTCACAAGAAGTTCCACAAACCTTATTGTGAAATATAAGTAAATATTATATTTTACATATTAAAAGTATAATAATATCAAATTAATTAATTAATTAGCTAATGTAAAAAACAGTCACTAATAAAGTCATCTAAATGTACTAAGTTCACATTTATTCATCTACTTTGCCCTCGTACTTAAGTCGCGTCGTCATTAATGACGTTTACAAATTACAATAACTTTTAATAGAGCGAACCAGTTTTAATGGAATCAAGACTAAATGTTACGAGGATATGCTTTATAATTATCATGGTGTGGTTTTATCATGAACGCAATACTTTAGCAGTGATGTGTGTTCATATAAACAGACAGACATTTACTTAAAAATGATTTAAATGTATTTTATTGCTAATTCCAATTATTTCTTTAACTAAAATGTAAAAGTACAGAGACATTACATTTGCAGTCTTATTATATGTATAGATATTTGAAACTTATAGTATACCACCCGGTATTTCGGTACCCGGTACGATCTCAATATTTCTTCACATATGTTTCTTTTTATCTTTACCTTTAGTCAGCGAATAAATTAAAGTTCGTTAGCTACGATCGATGTTAAATGAATAAGCAATCTCCTAAAAAGAAAATACATTTTCGAAGCTTAAAATAACATTTAATTCACGTTCATTTTGCACACAGGTATATAGATAGCTATTAGCATATAATGAGCGATGATGATTTAGTGGTAATGTTTTGTTTGCATTTTGTTTTATATACTGGTGATATTATCATATACAAGGTGATAACATCTGAGTGATAACAATTTGTCTTTACTTGGTTTTGCATACCACTGGGCATCTTTTAGTATTTCTGGGCTAGTTAAAAATCTTTTGCCAAAGGACGTGCAACTATATTCCAATGATTCATTAATTAATTCCTATTATTCTGATCGTGGTAGAGCCACGCTGGAACTGTTACTGGTTTCAGCATGAATGGGTCGGCTCGTCCGGGGTAGTACCACCCTCTCATAGAAAACCGACGTGAAGTAACAGTGCTTGCATTGTTGCGTTTCGTTCGGTCCGTGAGAGCGCCGGAGGCCCACCTCCCCTCCCTTCTCCTCTCTCCTCTCCCTCTCCCGCCCCTAACCATTCCCCCAAAGGGTGGCAGCGCACTAGCAACTCCTCTGGTGTTGTTAGTGTCCATGGACGGTGGTGATCACTTACCATCAGTTGACCCACCTGTTCGTTTGCCACCTATGACATAAATAAAAATAAATAAAAAATTCTAGGATTGTTGATCAGCCATCTCCGATCGTACAGTAACTAGATTAGTACTAGTAGTCAGTTCGAGAAAAAAATATATCCTAACGGGCTTTCACAGCTTCACCGGACTACTAAGACGAGCGCTTAAGACACTTTCGCTTAAGGTATTCTGTGTCTGACAACTAGGCTAATAATCTACACTAACTCAGTTCAAAAATAAGCGATAATATAAAACCGTTCCATCATATGTGTACATATCTATATGTAATGTGCACGGATGTGGAGTGAGCTGCGTTGTGAATAAGAAATAGCTCTCAAGTGTACCTGCTGGAATGTACCTATCACCTTAGTGACAGACTTTCAACTTGAGAGTTCTAACTAAACCACATGGCCAATAATTTCTGCCTATTACGACATACACCTTCATTGTAGAATTTAAGTCTACTTCAAACGACAGAGTATTCAAACATATAAATACGAAGGCTTATTCATTAAAATTACGAACTAAAAACGAGTAAAATAAACGATTCTGTTTCTTAGTTTTAAACAATTTGCTAACGAGTGGAATTGGCTGTCTTCGTTTATTTTTCCACGAGTGCATCACAACAAAGTTGTCCAAGCAGTAAGTTAATCAATATTTATACGACTAGAGCGCTGCTGTATCTTTGATCTTATCTTCAGTTTATGTCATCTGCTTGAGGATAATCAGAAAACTATAACAATAAACTTTACTAAGAATTTAATAGTAAACTACGTAGTGTTATTATTGCTTCTTTCGTAAAACTTATTGGAATCACAATTTTTATCCGTCCTTCGAGAAAAAACTTATCAACAAACGGAAAGTTATTGTCCAATACCACAAATCAATTTATATCGAAAATGCTTCCATCACTGGCACATTAGGGAACGCAATTTTCGAAATACGTAGAAAGGTATAGCGGGGTTGAATTGGATCGCTTCCCGAGTTATGAGGGTAGGAGGACCATGCGTCACAATCACTCTCTGTCTGAGAACTGAGCCCCGTCTCTAAATATTGTTTTTAGGCGGCTAGCAAAATATTTCGTTCATTTATAAAGGAATATGAACTTTTGATGGAGCACGTTAAGTGCAATTTCGAATGATCGTGTAGGTTATTACGTTTCCTTGAAGATGTTTCAGCAAGTTTCTTTCGATATTTGACGTTTTCCTAATATATATACAGCCGCTTGTAGGTAAATAACTGAGTAGACGATATTCGCTTCTAATTAATTGGGGTCTCTCCTAAGGAGCTCACGTAACTTCTGTTTAGAACTTAAATATCAAGTGAGGTCAGTTATTTTGTGTAGATAAAATTTGGTGCCATTGAGGTAAAGGTTAATGAGAAAACGTCTGAAGATGCTCAAGATTGTATATTTTTTTTGTATAAAATTAAATTCTGCAACGTAAACCAATCTTGTTTTCAAACTCTATGCTTTTTCTTTTCAATGCAACTTTTAAACACATTGAAACGCTTTTCACTTAAAATTGATTGCTTCTTTGATTGATTAATCGGTATAGTTTGGTTAGATATTTAGTTTGAATTTCTGAACATCTGCCGAGGTGAAATTAGTTCGCTGATCGTAAATGCAGTCAGTCAGTTTTTTTCGGCTTCACTTTAATATATGCTAAGATTTTTGAAGTAAATAGCTTTTGAAAGTGGTAGAACTTGTACAAGGGTTCGACTATGGATGCCTCATTGCTACATCTACTCCTTATGCAAATCAGAAGCGCCCGCGTTGTTATGTTCTGGGGCGAAGCACGTGGTTTGAAATATGCACTGGCATCGGCCATGTCAGTCCTCTGGTGTAGCTACCTACTATGTTTGTCCTCAGGACCACAGTTTTATTGATGTTGGTTATATAAATCTATAAGCTGTAGTGATCCTTCAGTATCAGATGGACTGTAAGCTGTTTGATATTTGCATCACATCAGTTGTCAAAAGGCTCACTGCAGGGTCACATACCACTCCGTCCCGGGGGGGAGAGTGGAGGGAGGTGGAGCGCCTGGCCACGATGGCCACATCTCTCGTGGTCAGGCGCATCAGGAGGTTGGGCCTCAGGGTGGCCCTCGAGAAGACCGAGGCCCTACTCTTTCATGGGCCTCGGCGGGGGCCACCTCCTGGGGCTCACATTGTGGTGGAGGGAGCCCGGATCAGGGTGGGGACCCAGATGAAATATCTGGGCCTCACCCTGGACGGGCGCTGGCGGTTCGAGCCCCACTTTGCGGGGCTCGGACCGCGAATTTCTGGGGCGGCGGCGGCACTCGGCCGGTTACTCCCCAACGTGGGGGGGCCGGGCGCCGGGTGCCGCCGACTCTACATGGGAGTCGTGCGGGCGATGGCCGCCTACGGGGCACCAGTCTGGGCTGATGCCCTCGGTGCCGCCAACGTGCGTGCGCTCCGCAATGCGCAGCGCACGGTGGCACTGAGGGCAATCCGGGCGTACCGGACGGTGTCCTCGGCGGCGGCCTTCACGCTCGCCGGCTCCCTGCCCTGGGAGCTGGAGGCAGGAGTTCTCGCCGCCGTGTACGAGTTCACGGCGGCGAGGAAACGAAGGGGGGAGCCTCCGGCTCCCAGGGAGGTAGAGGCGGAGAGACGGCGTCTCAGGGGGGACGCCGTCGAAAGGTGGCAGCAGGACCTGGCGGACGAGCGATTCGGGCGGTTCACAGTGGACGCCGTCCGCCCGGTCCTGCGGGAGTGGACTGCCAGGGAGTGGGGCTCCCTGACGTTCCGACTGGTGCAGGTACTCACCGGACACGGTTGTTTCGGGTGGTACCTGCACCGGATCGCACGCAGGGAGCCGACGGCCGCCTGCCACGAGTGCGGCGCTGAGGAAGATACCGCGCAGCACACGCTGTCTGAGTGTGCTGCGTGGGGGGAGCAGCGCCGCATCCTGGCGGCGGCCGTGGGAACGGACTTATCGCTGCCGAGCGTGGTTTCGGCCATGCTCGGCAGCGAACAGGCTTGGCGAGCGATGGCCTCCTTCTGCGAGGAGGTCATCTCGCAGAAGGAGGAGGCGGAGAGGGCCCGCGAGGCAGACCCTCAAAGTGGCCGTCTCCGCCAAAGGAGGACAGGCAGGAGGAGAAGGCGCTTCGCCCAACTCCTCCTGCCACCGTAGCCGGACCTGAGGGGATGGGCCGGGGGGCCCATCTCCTCATTGCACGGGTCCGGCGGACGAGGGGGGGCAGCCGGTGTGTACCCGGTCTGTCCCTCTATAGGTAGGAGCCCGGCGGTCACCTTCCGCCGGGCGGACCGTGGGGGCGGCTCTACAAGGTTGATTAGCTCGCTCGATCCCTTGCCGCCCCCACAAAACGGTCTGTCGGTACACCGTGGGGTTTTAGTCCGTGCGACTCGGACATAACCCATCCTCTCGCCGGCGAGGGTAGCGTATCCATAAGGGATTTCCCCACGTTAAAAAAAAAAAAGGGTCACATACCACTTCCCGAAAGAAGGTATTGACAAAATCATTACGCTATCCTACGACATATGGGTTCGAAAAATCCACAGACTATCGTGGTATTATAAAAATGTCTCAGGTTTAGGTTCCCTCATGATGTTTTCCTTCATCCATAGTGTTACTAATTTTAATTTAATTAGTAAAAGTACGCAAATTCTAAAAAAATTGTTAGTACGCCGTTCCACCGGTCAAACGATTAGACCAATAGGACTTTTTTATATGACATAACAAAAAAAAAATGTAAATTTAATAATTTGTAAATTTGATAATTATAACGAATTATTAATTATATTAGAAGTTTTAGAAAGTTACTGTGAATATGAATAACAAGTAAATTCTGTAATACGTAGAACATATTATGAACTTATGCTTTCAGTGCGAGAGTGATATAATTTTGCACTTTAATACATTTTGATGGCTAGCTTGTATTCAAACTTATGGCAGAATACGTGATTTATAGTAATATACCTAATTTCATATCGTCTATATCGTTTTAGGTGATAGGCACAAAAAAATTGCAACAAATGTAACGACAGTTCCCAGAAACATAACTCCATTGAAATTACTTATCTCGGTATTTCCCTATTCAAAGCTTTCATATAAATCATAATAATTTAAGAGAAGAAACTTTAAATCGTGCCGTTTTGCTACCATTATAACAATACCTAAATATTGGTGTTAAAATAACCATACTTAATATATTCTATTTAGCTTTTCAGTTAATATGAATTAAAAACACAAGTATAATGTGTTAACTTATGTTTATTTTTAAAGAAACGAGTAAAACGTGGATAAAGTCAACAAAACTGTGCATTTTTATTAAATTGAATAGAAAGAGCGTAATTCTTTTTAAGCGTAGGTGTTTGCATTTTAAACACTTTGAGGAGTTTTAGTAAAAGAGGTATTGTTAAGTCCATCTTAATTGTAGCAGTAGCATACGTACACAGAATAAAATATTGTATAAAATATTACTCAAGTGAATAAACTCCTTAATTAAAATTACAATAAAAGCTTCAGTGCTTTTGCGACCATATTTTTTGCAATTTTTTTTAGTAATCCTACTTCCTTTGTTTTTTATAGGCTAATTTTAGTAACACGTTAACTTCAAAGGTACTGGCTCTTAAATACTGGTGGTAGAGTCACGCTGAAGCTATTACTGGTTTCAGCATGAATGGCTCAGCTGGCTCGGGGTAGTACCATCCTCTCATAGAAAACCGACGTGAATTAATAATGCTTCCATTGTTGCGTTTCGTTGGGTCAGTGAGAGCGCTGAAGACACCCCTCCCATCCCTCTTCCCTCCCCCTGTCACCCTCCCCTCCCCCCAAACACAGGCTGACAACGCACTTACGATTCCCCTGGTATTGCTAGTGTCTGTGGACGGCGGTGATCACTTACCATCAGGTAACCCGACTGTTCGTTTGCCACCATAATATAAATAAAAAAATACAACTGCTGGAATGAAGAATTGAAATATGGTATGAAAAAAAAATGAATTGGTTTTAAATATAATAATTACCTGAGCCATTAATAATGCAAACTTTTCAAAACGATTCGTTTGTTGGTAGTTGAAAATATACAATATCTATATACGAGTATTTGACATTTCTATGGTGGTAGGTTTTAATAACTGATAGTAATATTTACTTATATCTTTTTGTTTTTTTATTAAATTAATGAAATCGCAAATTATGCTCACATTATTCAGCACAATCCCGGTTCATGTAATAATTAATTAAAATTCGTACCGCACGATTTAATTATACACTATACAAATAAATTTATGTCTGTGGTTACGTCGCTCATGATATTGTTATTTCATTGTTTTCGATTTCAAGCCGGTTAAGCCTTCAAAGGTTTGTACTGCTTTTTATTATTTTGTTCAAGAGACTCTATTCCATTACATCATCTTCTTCCACCTTAGTAAAGTCGGCACACCACATGTTCCTCTTCTACTCTCCTTTGTCAGTTGTCATTTCAGTATCCACATCTTTTATACGTATACCATTCTTCATACAATCTATATATATATATATTCTTCGGTCTTCTTCTTGTCCTATATCCACCAGCCCTCGAACTTTTCTGGCTACATTACTTTGTAGTCTCCTCATGAAACCTGCTAATAATGCTAAATAAAATGCTATTACTTCTCGACTTCTCTATAACTGGTACCATTTTCAGACTTCCTTTGACTCACTAGAGAGTCCTAATGAGGGTAAAGATTAGGAATCCCTAATCTCGTCCATTCTTTGCTATATTAAGCAAAGGTTAATGTTCTATTTTAAATCGTACGTATCTACTATCACGTTCAATAAGAACAAATAACACTTGTACAAGGTTCGACTGCGGAAGCACCACCGTCACACTAATTTTTGCCGCAAACAGCAATGTCCTCGATGTTGAATTTCAGTTCAATGGGAGTGATTGACAATAAACTGTGATTCAATCTATTATTTTCTAGGTGGTAGAGCCACGCTGAAGTTATCACTGGTTTCAACATGAATGGGTCGGCTCGCTCGGGGTAATACTGGGTAGTATTAACCCGGGCGAGAGCGACTACCCTGGTGTTGCTAGTGTCTATGGACGGCGGCGATCATTTAACATAAGGTGACCTGCTTGTTATATATATAAATATATATATTATAAGTGGCCTCGCGACTGCAATCGTTATTGATCTTACTCTATCATTTTTAATTCATAATCTAGAAACATATCATCCTAAATTGTCTAATATTGGTGACAGCTTGAGTAATATGTGTTTGCATTATACACAAACGAAGTGAATGCGAAATAAAAACATAGAGCATTCATTCTGAAATGGTACAATACAAGGAGTAAAAAAAAGTTCTTACAAGGGGGCAATCATCGTACCGGAATATCGAAGACTTTGTAAGACGCAGTAATTATGCGCTTCAAAATGGCATCTATAATCTTTAAAAGCTATTAGTTGTCTAATTGGGAAAAATAACAAGAAAGATGCAGAGGTTATTATGAAGCCATTGACAGTTATAGAATGAAGAGACTTTAGGTACATTACTTACATTTAGGTATACTATAGGCTATTTTATACTATAAATGCATATAAAAATATATATCATGTAACATCTTTTTTAGGAGAGCCAGTAAGTTATTATTGGTTTCAGCATGAATGGGTCGGCGCGCTCGGGGTAGTACCACCCTCTCATAGAAAACCGACGTGAAGTAATAGTGCTTGCATTGTTGCGTTTCCTTTGGTCAGTGAGAGCGCCCGAGGCCCACTTTTTCTCGTATAACATATCCACTATTGTAATTTGTAAATAATGCATTATGAATAAAATATTTCTTTCTTTCTAATATATTTCTATTTTTTTTTTTATATATTAACAAAGATTATCAAAACTACAGAGTAATTAATATCTCTAACAGTCGAAACAATTTGCAAGTAGTAAATAATACCCTGGGAAATATTCATAAATTTCCACATCACATTCTTTATCAAAGATTTAGAAACTACCATTGGCTCCTTATGACTTTAAATATTAACGGTAAGTATTTTTTTTATATCATAGGAGGCAAGGCAACAGATGGGTCACCTGATGTTAAGTGATCACCACCGTCCATAGACACTTGCAACACCAGAGGAGTCGCAAGTGCGTTGCCAGCCTGTGTTTGTGAGAAGGGGGAGTGGGGAAGAGAGGAGGGGAGGGAAGATGGGTCTCCGGCGCTCTCACTGACCGAACGAAACGCAACAATGCAAGCACTGTAACTTCACGTCGGTTTTCTGTGAGAGGGTGGTACTACTACCCCGGGCGAGCCGACCCATTCATGCTGAAACCAGTGATAGCCTCAGCGTGGCTCTGCCACCTACGAATATTTGTAATGATGTAGTTTTATCCTTTTTCAGATATGAAATGAACGTTTAAAATTTAATTTCATATACACTTCTGTTTATTCCACAATTTTGTAAACGTCGTGAGAGTTTAATACTGGTTTACGGCTGATTGGAAAAGGGCATGCTTCTAAATCTCCAAGGGTTTAAACAATTCACTTTTTTCCAGACGAAACGCCCACAAAAATCTATCCCGTAATCCCAAGTCGCAAGCCCCTTGTATCAAAACTGTAGTCTGCAATATCAATCCAGTCCGTGGTAATTTCGATTCGGCGGGACGCTAAAATAAAAATTGTTGTTCGAATGTGTTTTTATAGCTTCAATGTATGGTATGTATTTTTATATGTTGCTTTGCGGATCTCAAATTGAATGGAATTGATTTTATATTAATTTGATATGTAACAAGATAAAAATATGACATTATTCCAAGATATGATAGTATTCTATTGTAAAAATTAATAATTAATTTGTGTATTTTAATATACAATTATTATTAGCCTGTTTATTTACAAATATAAGCAGCAAATGCAAATAGTTATCACGAATCGGTAACAGTTAGTATTAATTATAAATTTTGCAATGCTTATTAAAATTAAACATAAAATTCCTTTAAACTCGATGCACAAACAAATGGGTCGACATATTTTTTAATGTCACATACTCAAGTGTTATGTAATAGATGTAACATAAATAAACTGGAAAAAATATATGCACAAACGAAAGTACAAATTTATTAATATAGATACTTAATTAATAACAACCACATATAACAAAACATTTTCCATTTTTATAAAAAAGCACTTCAGTGCAGAAGTGTCGGCATTCTTTGTTGTCACAAAGGAATCCACGTTTGAATCGATGATGGAGGTCATCTTTCAAATCTGTTTTACCCGTTATATCATTACCTGGAAAGCAAACAATAATGATTTAAATAATTCATTATTCACTATACTTTATAGATCATTAACCTCGTATCATGTTAAGTGATAATATCATCCAAGACAATACGGTAAGCTTAGCAAAACTGATTCTCAAGTGGTGCTGTGGAAACATCTAAAGTGCTTAGCGACAGTTTTTTTGTTAGTCAGTTCGGTGGACTTCTAAAGAATACCCTACCAGCACACTCGTCCTAAATTGTTTTTGAGTTCACTAACATTGAGAAAGTACTGTTCCAAAATGAATATACATATTTATACAAAAATAGATTATGTAAACAAAAATTTTCACTGGTCATATAATATTGTACAATTTGCTATCGAAAATATTGTGCTTATGATGTGCATATATGTGAAAGTAGAAATCAGAGCTTATTATGAAGTATAAAAAAGTCAACGGAAAAGATCTACGTTAATATATTTAGAAAGTAAGAAAAACATGATCTGGCAAGGGATGCAGGGAAGTCTAGTAAATTAACCGTAGGTCTCTACGAAAAATCGTAATACTCAACTCAACTTCTAGAGTTCAATGGAATTACTAAAGTTCACTGGTAATATCAAGGTAAGGATTTACAGTGATTCAACGAATACAATTACAAAATATACACACTTTTTATTTAGTGTTAATTTACTTTTTCCTGATTTTTTATATGAGCTGGTAAATAAATAATGACTAATTTGTCATATACACATTTTGTAATTTCGTAAATTATAATTAATTATTAAATGTATTAGATATTTATAAATATTACAATAAAGAAAAAGTAACCAAACAATATGGTTACGCCTTCTATTATCACATTCCATCACCTAACTCCCACCCATTTCCAGTCTCGCATGGTTGCTGCTTCCTTCTCACAACGTCTCTTGCGCCGACCTGACATTGTATAATCGCTTAACGTTTTCTGGCATTCGTCCGGTCCTGTGACTATTGGAGTCCAGAGAAATTTAACGCTATTATAGATGTAAAATCTTTATAATACTTTGGCCTCTCCCAAATCTATTGTTGGAGTAATGCGAGCTACCGAATACTTTTATCCCAACCTAGTGGAGGTGCTTTGGGCTGTATATGTAAGCGGAGGGTAGACACCAGCCGTAAGATAAACCAGGTCAGTGCACGACATCCCGTTCCCACCTTCACATTTCCCGTCGTCTTTGTGACGACATCATTTTTGAGGTGTAAGGGGTGTCAAATAATATCATAAGACTTGAGACACTCAAGCCAACCTCACCTGTACGTGGTGCAACCTGCTGAATAATGAACGAGGCAATGGCGAAAACGGGGTGATAGGGTTTTACAGCCTGACTGGGTCGCAACCACCATGTATATGGCGAAAAAGCCCGTCATAGTGATTTGTTTTTGCGGGTCTCGGTTCGGGATCAGCCTGTGCATATCCAGCTTTTCGCAGGCCGGCATGATAACGGCGACCGGCGATGGATAGTGTATCACTCGGTGGTCGCCATTGTTTTTGGATTGTACTGTGCTTAGCATCAGGTATAGTGCAGTCATTTTGCCGTGCTACAATTAAAAAAAAAAACAATATCAATCATCAATCAATACAAGATATCAAAGACATCAGTCTATCAATCACACAATATTTAAAAGTATAAGGTTCAGGTACTCGAACCCAACAATAAACAATAGGACAAAATTATAAAAAATGAATGTG